>OOFB01005889.1:0-28607 GCA_900323305.1 Trachyrincus murrayi
GGTGGGGGGGGGGGGTGGGGGGGGGGGGGGGGGGGGGGGGGGATTATAGCATAAAGCAAGCTAAAGAGGTATAGCAAAGCCCCTGGATTCAATAAACCAACCAACTGGAGAAAATAGTTTATCTGCAACCGTGGACTCTCCTCTAAAGCAAGTAAATGCAGGTCAAATTGAGAAGGAATTGGTTGATGAATTGAATCCCGGTTGAAAGGATGAAAGGGGGACACAGAGTCACACAGACACACACATTTGTATAAATACCCACCATCCACATGTGTCTGCTCAGACTGGCCGTATCCGGGCCTGCTGGTGTAGGCGTCGGGCTTGTGATTGTGTGAGGGGGGGAATTTGAGTGGCAAATTCAATTTGGACTGGAGAGCCAATACTGAGATGTCAATATTCTCCTCACTACCAGTGTAGTCTGTTAAAGCAGGGGGGGGAGGGAGGGAGGGAGGAGCAAACGCAGAACAGAAGGTCAATTTTGAAAAATGCCAGGTATTTGGTTGATTGAGACACACACACACACACACACACACACACACACACACACACACACACACACACACACACACACACACACACACACACACACACACACACACACACACACACACACACACACACACACACACACACACACACACACACACACATATAGGGGGAGCCCATGATGACATCACCCCGACCCCGCCACGCCCTTACCAGACTTGGATCTCTTCTTCTTCTTCCTCTTCTTTAGTTTGATGCGGAGGAAGTCTTTCTGTTTGGGCTTGTCTCTTATTCGCTCTTTGACGGTTGCTGAGAAAGAAGAAACGGGTAGAAATGTGATTAGAGATAAGCCTCATGTGAGCAGTCAGACATTTAAAGAAAATACACCATGCCCTTTCTATTCAATCGAATCAATTACCTTTGGACTATTCTACGTTGTCACCGTTATGTACGCGCCAACATATCTACAGTCCACACACGGCCATGTTAAAATGTTTTATTAAGTGTTTCCTCCACCCTCAACCTCCGACGCCCCCTCTCCGTCATACTCACCGATGTCAAAGCCACTCTTGTCCACATTCTTGTGCTGCTGGCAGCCATTCCTCTCCAGCTGATTCTCCTTGCACTTCTCCCTCAGCAGCGCCCTGCCCTGCGAGCCCTGGCTGTTGACAGCAGGTGGCGCTGACGTGCGCCTGCTGCCCGGAGCCACAGCCTTCACCTCGCTGCGGGACGAAGGCGTTGCTCCAACGGGGTCTACGGACACTGGAAGAAAAAGTGGGCAATTTCTGTTTAGATTTTTAAACAAATATATAAACATTCTATTATTTTACGTTTGTTTGTTTGTGAGGCTTTGTCATAAGCATGGGGTCACTGTCATCATCCACCATTACATAACCCTAGTTCAAAAACAACCCCAGGCTCCTTATCAAATTATCATTTACACACACACACACACACACACACACACACACACACACACACACACACACACACACACACACACACACACACACACACACACACACACACACACACACACACGCACACGACTCACGCATGGAGGCAGAGATGGTGCGGCGTCTCTTGGGGCTCTCGGGGGAGCCTGGCTTGTCGGTGCCCCTGGTCTGGATGCTCCGGGTGGGGCTGAGGTCCTCCTCCATGGGCTGGTCCTCTCCATGGTAGTACTTCATGTGGTAGTGCAGGAGCTTGGCCTTGCGGAAGGACTTGGTGCAGCCGGGCGAGCTGCACTTGAAGGGGTTGTGGTCCAGGTTGATGGACAGGACGGACGAGGGCTGGTTTTTGATCACCCTGTATACTGGAGAGAGATGGGAGACACCCGGGATGAAAACACAGCGAGTCCCCGGAGGCAAAGAGTAGATTGGTGCAATGCCTCTGAGGTGTTGCATCTCCTCCCTTTTCTTACGAATTTCTTACTCATCTTTGGAATATTCTCCAGAGTCTATTTTAGTTGCGCCACATGTATGAGCTAGGTTGGTGTGATAAAACGCTGCATAGATAAATACTCACATGGCTCTCTGCTGAATCGATTGGGGTTGTGGAATCCTTGCTTTCTCACAGCTGAGACAGAGAAACAAGAAAAGGCATTCATCAAAAAAGACAGAAAAGGGGGCCATGTGTTAAAAAGCCATTTCAAACCCTAAGGAATACCGAACTGCTCTCATCTACTCCATTTCACACAGAGACATTTTTTAAATGTTCCCATTAAGCCACACTTCCCCCCTCCTCCCCCTCCCCCTCAACACTTACGTTTGACAGGCTGGGGAGGAGGCACCTCGGCTGGGGGCTTCGAGTTCTCCGACTGGCTGCTGGGCTTGTGCCCCGCGTCGCCGTTGGTTTCCGCGGTCGTCATGGCGACGGACACCGGCTCTGCCCGCGCCGACATCCCGTTGGTCGTCTCCGAGTATGGCTTTGGCTCCTCCGTGTATGGCTTGGATCCGTTTATTTCCCTCTCCTCCGACTCCTCCTCCTTCTTCACCTCTCCATTCAACGGACAGTTTTCCATTTTTTCATCCTTCACATCCTTCTCTTCTTCCTCTTCCTCTCGTTGGTGTTCTTCTTCTTCTTGTCCTTTCTCCAGCTTCACGCCGTTGGCGAGCACCGCCTTCGCAGCCGCCGCCGCCGCGTCTGCGGGTCTGTTCTGGTGGCTGTGTGGGCGCGGCGCCCCCTGCGGCTCCCGCTTGATGGCGGACCCTCGCGCTTTGCGAGGGTCCTCCCCGTTGCCGTCCTTGGCCTTGGTCTTGTCCTCCCAGGTGTCCTCCTCCTCCTCCTCCTCGTCCTCCTCGTCGTCCTCTTCCTCGCTGCTCTCCTCTTCCTCCTCCTGGTCCGATGTGCTGCGGCGTGGACGCTTGTTCTTCGGGCAGCCGTTCTCTGGGGGGCGCCGCTCTCGGCCGTTCTGGACCTTCCTCGAGACGTTGCCAGACCGTCCGCCGCCCTTCTGGTCACCAGAGATTTGACGACAAAAATACAATAAAAACACACGTTTACACACTCTGGGTATGATCAGTTGATCCTGATCCAGATCCTTTTCTCGTTTAAAATGATACGACGGATAATAATAATAATAATAATAATAATAATAATAATAATAATAATAATACACACGTGCAGCTTCAGTTTACCTCTTTAACGAAGGGCTTCACGTGGATCTCCTTCACATTCTGGATCACGCCGTCGTAGAACTTCACGGTGTAGGAGGCTGAGGACAACAAAGGCAAATCAATACGCAGAACACCTCCACGACCCAGCTCAGGATTCAGAGGCGTTGCTATTTGGTGTGCACGCCGACACATTAGGGGAACCCACCATCTTTGTTGACGGCCAGGACCTTAGCTGGGTAGAAGCGGCAATCTGACCAGCTGGCTAACACCTTTTCATTCACGTTAAAGCCCTGGAGGAAGGACAGATGTGACAATTAGGTTAGTTAGTAGTTATTTTAAAACAAATTTTCCACAATATGTGATTTAAGACATGACTGTTCAAGTTCCCCTTTTATGGACGACCAGCACAATCTCTGTCAAGAAGAAAAAACAACAACATGGGCGCGGCAGTAGCGAATAGGACAAAGGTATTTATCGTGTGCATCTCCACACTGACTGATAGGAGGAAGAATAATGTGCTAGCTGACTAGCTTGCTCGGTGGACTTCGCATTGTTCTAACTAGTGGAGAGAAGGAAACAAGAACATGTTGAGTATTTTAGGGGATGCTGATTGAGGGATCATTGCTATTCTGAAAATCAACACCGTATCTACCAAAAAAACCCTATTAAACATAAAAAAGGATGACCTCATGTCTGATCAGTCAATTCATGGTTAAGGTTACAGAAGAATCGATCTGATGATTACCAAACTGGAGACTCAACACTTACAGTGCCCTGTGGTCACAATAATAATATATTACACAACATTAATATATTCATACAACCCAACCGCAAAAAAGGATCTTCCGTAAAAAACAACACTCAAAACATCAAAGCCAACACAACATTTAAATTAAGCTTCACAGAATTTTGGATCGAAAGCAAGATGTTTCACTGCAGCTCTGTAAATGTTGCCTTCTCCCCACCATTTTTCTTCTGGGTCGCCGTAACCTCAAAACACACAGATACACTTGGAGGGACAACACACACGCATACTCAGCCCCTTCCCAAATACACACAACAAATTCTTCCCGGGCAGTTTCTAAGAATAGGTCGCCAGTAATCTGACGCAACCTTGTGCCCGAGCCAAGATATACAGGTACACAGCTCTAGTAGCGATACCAAATACAAACCCGGGGCATAAATAAGAATGAGTTGTGGAGATGCACTTACAGGCAAGGAAATGTCCTCTTTCAAGCCCCGTCTTCGAAGCTTGATCCGCTCCACGGGCCTGAGGTAGGGACTGGTCCAATCAAACCACTCGTCATAGCGGTGGCTCCACTGTCTGTAGTGGATGAGGACCTTCTCATTGTCATGGTCCATTTTCTCGATGTTGGCGGCATACCTGGAGGAAAAACAAAGGCAGGAAGCGAACACACGTAAAATGAACAGGTTAATGTGTATTTAAATGGCGCTGGCATGTCAGTGAGTGAGTTACTTGGCCTCCTAGGAGAGGGATACGGCTGAAATCCCTCCCTGTATCCCTCCGTGGAAAACACACCGCCCTTATTTTACACTTAGTAGGTCGATAACTTAAGGCCGGCCCCTGGGTGGAGAGGGTGAGAGGGGAGGAGGAAGAGGAGGAAAACATTCCCATGCACAATGACTCACCAGTTCTTGAGGCTGTCTCTGGCCTCTAGCTGAGCTCCCACCTCGAAGTTGATCCCTCTTCTGTTAGGGGGTATCTTACTCATATTGCCCTCATCAATGCTAGTCTCCTGTAGACACACACAGATACACCGAATTACAGAGTGGCCCACACTACACACAGCATGTGACCTTGACAGCAGTAGGCCTACTGAGAATTGTGTCTAGCTTTGATTACAATGAATGCAAGCATTCTGATGTTTGCGTAAAACACAATTTTCCCAGGCACACAATTGTACTGTAACAATCAAATTTGCACCTGGTCTGTCATTATGTTGATTTATCAAGCAAGCAGCTCCTTCCGCTTTGCAGAACGCTACAAGTTGGGGCAGATCTAAGATTAAAACAGCTATTAGACAAAGAAACCAGCAGTACATATGGTGAGTGTCGTTTCGAGCCGAATCGTTGTCAACAAATGAACTGCGCAATAAACCGTTGTGCAAGCTGCCAATTCCATGCTCATCAACAGACGGCCTCATGCAAATATCTTATTATAGCGCTTATTTCCTAATAATTCTCCACTTTCCTTGCGGATGGACCCATCCTCCTCCCGCCGTTAACATATACACATCTTAATGACGTACATTCGCGTGGCGTGCCCCTCGTTATTAATAAAACCTAAAGCACGTCTGTGGTGAAATAAAGAAGCGTTTTTAGCGTGAGGTCTTCTTCCATCACGACCCGTTACCGGACATCTTCACACTACAAGGCGGACCCACGTGCTTTCTGGTCAGGCGATCTCACGTAGGCTGCTCGTTGAAACAATAGGAGACAATGGTAACAGCCCTGACGGTGTTTTCGACCCGCAGAGAGCATGCATGCATGCTTCAAGGACACAGTTTAACGGAAACGACAAGCTATCAAGAAGGCTTTGATGTTTGTGTAACAGACGAGGGCGGTTTATTCCTTTGTAATGCGGAGAACAAAGTGGGCTCGGAATTACACGCGAGCAAGCCGCTATAACTCCCACTATCTCCGCCGTTCGGTCAGATCGTAAACGGTGATCGTTTAAGCAGGCAAAACAAGATTCTTCGTTAGAATAGTGGAATATAAAACACGTACACGTATAAATAGATAAATATATGTTTTATGGGTACATTAATTTAAAAAAACAATTAAGGAGCCGCTGCGCCTGCGTGACCGAAAACGATGCACTCGAAAACGATCGCACGTTTTTAACTTGTCTATAAACAAACGCGATAGTTATTATGTATTCACCAGTAAGTCGAAACCATTGTGTTCACGTAGTAATGACAGTTTATTGTCCGGCGTTTTATTAGGAGTGGGAGTGTCGTGTCTCGATACGCCGATCTTTACGTCAGTGCTTTAGAAACGAACAATTGGTCGCAGAGCGCGGAGTGGGCGGACCGGCGCGATCTCATTGGCCAACGAGCTGTCATTCACTGGCGTCGCCGGGGCCTCGCGGGCTCGCTCGCGCCTAGGCCTTACTTCTTCAGTTGGTCACAGCGTGGAGCGCTTTAAACTTCCTCAACAGAGAACAACGAGACCCACGAGGAGCCGCAGAGGAGCTCCCAAGCCCAGATCCATAGAGACGCGAAAACGTTACAGAAACAAAAACAAGACTCATATAAAACCACGCAGCGCACATCGCACTCGATCACGGTTGTTTTGAATTCAGAGCAAACCATCCGCCAACCAAAACCACATGCTGCGTCACGTAAATCTAGGTTGTTGGTGCAGTAAAGGAATAGATCTAATTTGTGATCGCCGTCGAGATGGACACGCTCGTAAGACCTTTCGGAACAGCGTTCTGGTCTCCTACCTTAGCTCCCGCGGACTACTTAGTCGATTTCGAGGTGAATTCCGCGGTATGTCGCGTGCATGTAGCCGCCGCCGCCGACTGGCTCCAGAGCGACCAGTTGTATTTCTTTCCGTAGCGCCGCGCGCTTGCCACCGGCGCGGGTAGCGTGGCGGCCCAGTGCGCATGTGCGGACGTGGAGTTCATAATCGTTATGATAAAGAGCATTGTGACGTTTCATTATTATGTTAGCGGTGCGTTACGTTACACGGCGCAGTCGTTTAGATCTGCTAAAAACCAAACCAAATTATGCCATCGTTGCTAATAGACATGAAATAAAATAACTTCACCAGATTGTTTGCTTTCTCCTCCCCTCTCTCTCAACCTTTCAGTGAAAGTAAAAGGTTTATATTTACAATAATAATCTTAAATATGAATTGTTGTTTGTGTTTGTACCACTGCTGAAATCTGCGTTTCCCCACACATTTTAAACATTGTTTACTGTGCGAACAGCGACCTCGTTCGTTCAACTAATAGTTGTTTACTCAACCTAGATTCACCAACCTAGATAAATAAATAAATAGATAGATAGATGGATAGATAGATAGGTAGGTATATGTGTATCCCCGATATAGACAGATATCACAGATACATAGAGAGGTAGGCATTGATCCAGAGACCCTTCAAAAACATGTGCATTGCTCTCCCCAGGCACCCTCTTGCTTAGTGTTACACAATGTTCCCCAATGATCTGCGCAGTCATGGTGAATAACGTAAACATACCAGTTGAACGAGAGATGGCGCTGTTCCCCTGAAGAGGAGTGGACGGCAGTAACAACGGTTCATATGTGTGGGGAAACGCAGATATCAAACGTTGATACAAATATGAATGCAATGCAATGGAGTGGTCCAAAAACATTCATATTTAAGATTCATGTTGAAACATGCTCCCCTATTGACAATTGGGGAATATTGTGCAATACTAACCAAGAGGATGCCTGAGGAGAACAACAAACTAGGATCATTATCTCTAGGTTATATCTATCTGGAATATCTATCCATCTCATCAATACACGTAGTTTATTTTATTCTCTATTCTGTTACTCTCCCAACCCAATACTCACCCGTATGTAGGCGTACATCTTGTTCTATTATCGTAGTGTTATTGTTGTTCTGGCTTGATTTGCATTGGTTTTATGTCTGTAATTTGCTGCTCTAACACTTACATTTCCCTCACAGGATTAATACTGTTATCTTATCCTATCAGGGATATCTACCGATTGATCAGGAATATCTATCTGAACACACCTGTTTGTTTCCCTTTCTCCTGGGTTTAAATATACAGAACCTTTTAAAATGAAATCATATATTTTAAGACAATACTTATAATAACTGAGTCACAAACACAGCCATTCGTTTTGTAAATTGAACAAAGCTTTATTTATCAACAGTCATTCCATACTATAACACTAGGGTATGCAAACATACATATACACACACGGATAGTGGTTTGATTCAGTTTTAGTTTCAAAGGCAGGAGGTCACAGCAGGGAAATTAATTGTAATTACAAAACAGCCCACACATTACTTTTTTTTAGTATTACTATTTTCAGAAACAGGAAGTTTCACCTTTACCCTTTATTAGATTACACGGCGAGAGTTAATAATATTTACAAGCATTATTTATTTACATTGCCAAAGCCTGAGATAAGGGTGGGACAAAAAGAGTCCTATATCTACAGTTTCATAGTGCTGGACAGTTGAAAAATACTCCATCTCGGTGTGGGGGGAGGGGGGCTCCCGTAGAAAGAATGAAAATGTCCTACTCCAGGCCTACTCCAAAACCCGTTTTAATCCTAGGACCTGAGTCACAACAACAGGCCACAAAGAAAAGAACTGAGAACTCTGGTTAAGGGAAACCACACACAGATATTTGAAAGAAAAGATTATTAACAGATGACATACATGTTCCACGTAGGGCTGCATGTCTATCACCATCTCTCTTCAGTGTTAAGAGTTGTAAAACCAATACGCTTCAATGTTTACTTACTTACATACAACAAGCCTTAAAACAACATCCCCTCAGCGCATGCGTTTTAAATAAGCGGCTCTATGTACAGTGTGTTAAAGCAGTGGTGGGGGTTATGTTAAAATGAACATACTGATGATCATGGGGTTCTCTCACTGCAGCGGGTAAAAAAAAACGTTCCAGGCAAGCTTATCAATAAGACGTTACTTTATCACTCTCGCTTCAGAATAGTTTTGAAAATGTCTACACAGAATACATTAATCCTGCATCTTTCACCCACACACTAAAACTTGTGCATTTCTGTATGCACACATGCATGCACGCACACGCACACATTTATGAAAAACATTTAACCAGGAAAAAAGGCCAATTGTCAACCTTTGACTTGTAAATATAAATAAGGCAATTAACGCTAGCTCTTTTACACCTTCTAATGATTTACATTGTCAACATATAATTGAATATAGCCTGGTTGACCAAATTGAATGGTACACTTCTGCTGTTGAATTACAAAATGGAAAAAAAGTAGTTTTTACATGCAGGAAAAAAGTAAAAGTATTCAAAAATAAACCACATATTAAACCTGTTCTGAGTAAATGATCACAGTTCCTGTTGAAGCGCTCCCACAGTGAATACTGTGGACTGTGGACGCTTCATCTCAAGTGTGTACAGTATCAACGCTGCTCCATCCGCTCCCATGGTATCAAAGATACAGTACAGACAGTGTGGCGAGGCCATGCCAAATTCTACCACCACCACCACCACCCCCCCCTTAAAAATGTTCCAGTGTGGTTTTCTTTTGTAGACAGTGTGTTCATGTTTATTTGTGCTTCCTCCAGTGGATGGAGAGAGCGTGTGTGTGTGTATTGTGTGTGTGTCTACACCACGCCCTCGATGAAGCTGGTGTCCAGGTGGACTATGAGCATCCTCAGGAAGGACATCTCCTTGCGCGTGTTCTCGAAGATGACCCGCGGGTCGTCCGACTGGCACCGCAGGCAGTTGGGCGCCATCACCATGGCCAGGTTGTTGACGTCCATCTTGGTGACGGACACGTTGGCGGGCTGAGCAAACACCTGGGAGGGAGAGCGAGAGAGAGAGAGAGAGAGAGAGAGAGAGAGAGAGAGAGAGAGAGAGAGAGAGAGAGATGGAGCAGTGAGTCTCGTGAACACATAATGACCTTTGAGCTGCCCTTACAGGTGCCATAACCGGTCACTCTCGGTTCTGCCCTTTGAGGAATAGTGGGCTGTCCTCCAGGTTCCAAAGGTCAACTCAATATCCAATGTATTCCCTGCATTGAGTAGTAAGTGACATTTCATCACCATCGTCATGGGTTTCGTCAAGGTGTTGCAATCGGTGTTGCAATAGACTGTAATAAGAGTAGTCCAGACACTCGTTTTTTTCTACTTTTGTTATTATTTAATAATAGAAGCAGAATAAGGTCATTACTTCCCTATGACCGTACCCTCTATGGTCCACTAACCCACCAGTGATTCTCAACTGGTGGGTCGCGAGGGCATTTTGAGTGGGTCGCAGAGCATATGCCAAACCTTAATCTTCAGAAAGAAGCCCATGAATGAACTAATGTTTCAATGTTAAATTCATGTTTCAATGGCTCACTATTTCTTAACTATTGGAGTTTAGCTCCAATTGTTGCAGCTTTCTGTTTTTAACAGTACATGAAGGCATTGTTGATTACTGCAATATCTGTAAATAATTGTTTTATTTTTGGGTTGTGACTTAATGACTAATGACCCATGTGGCTCCTGAGGCCTGACCAGTCGAGAACCACTGCTCTAATCCATCCTCATCAACACACATGTTTAACATCTCCATCTCCGCCGCCGCCTTACCTGCAGGAAGTGGATGAAGTAGCAGAGCACCAGCCGGTTGAGCTCGGGCAGGGACTGCACCACGTCGATGGCCGCCATGGGGTCATCGTAGTTACTGACACACTGCTTGTAGAAGTTCATGGGGATCAGGGGCTCCTCCAGCTCCCGGTACCACAGCTTCATTAGAGAGGCTGGGGGAGGGGGAGAACAACACAGAGGTCAGTTCACACATTAATAATGAAACACACACGCACACACACACACACACTCACAATCTGTGGATGACATGCAACAACACATACACACACTCACACACTCTGTGGACAAGGTAGTGTAAATGATGTATGCGTGTATAAAAATACACACAAAAGTACATATTATGGCTGTATAATAAAAATGATATGATCAAATAATCAAACTATTATATATATCAAATAATATAATAATTGCTTATTTAATAATTATTGTTAATTATTATGATTATCATTATTACAACTTAACAAGCATTTAAACACACATACACATATAAAAATACATAATAGGTTAACAGAAATGTACTTATTTTGACTGATATATAATGAGAATGATGTGATCAATTAATCCAAATATGTATTATACTGGTAATATTAATATTATAATATTAATAATATTGTAATAATAGCTTATTTTGTTAATTATTATTATTATGATTACAACTTAAATATGAGAGCACACACACACACACCCACACACACACACAGATGAAAACAGGGCAGTTTGCTCACAGGGAACGTTGGGGTCTGAGAGGTTCTCTGGGATCCTCCACTGGTCCACCTGCAGCTTCAGAGCGTTCACCTCATCGATGTCTCCAGGGACCCTGAGGACAGACCAGGACAGGGGTAGTGTCAGTAACACACCTCGGCCACAAGGGGGAGCCTCACTCCCACCAATCCCATGTGCTGTGTGGCAAAAGCTATTCACTGGAGGCAATTGGCTCCAAATGTGGCCCAGCGACTTCAGAAATGCAGCGGTTCTTTGTTGGCAGCTTGTCGCCGAAACCATAAACAATAACAGAATAAATATTAAGAGTTACAAACATGCTGTTGTTCAGACATGCCCCCCCACCCTCCCGTCTAGGATAGAGCTTAATATGTTTGGTAAGAAAAAGGACATTCTCCTAAACAAATCACATTCTTCACAAATGAAGTTTGACTGGCGAGGACCATATACAAACAAACAGCACGTCACATCGGGTGGGGAGAGAGAGAGAGAGAGAGAGAGAGAGAGGGGGAAGCTCCCCTTGTGCTCGGACGCCCACACTCAGGCGACCATGTAAACACATATTATGAAGTATCAAATGAAACACGGCGTTGGTTCCCGGGAACGCAGCGGGGCCATGTTTGTTCTCTTGTCTGTTCTGTGTACTGTACACAGGGGGATAAGCCCACTTCAAACTGCACCGATCCAGCAGACCACACACATATGTCTATGTACTGTACACCCCGCCACTATGGAGTATGAGCACATGTGCCAATGGCATGCACATGAGAGTGTACACACACACACACACACACACACACAAACAAACACTAAAATCCCTGTTCTCAGGACACCACTCGTGAACCTACTCAACTCTAGTCTCATGAATCAGACTTGAATGAATCAGACTTGAATGAATCATCTAATAATCATCAATAATCATCTGATAGCTTTCGCTTCATATGTTGCTGGAGGCGGGCATCTATAAGCGTGTAGTTGGCGAACACAAACTCGGCCAGCGGTAGTAAACTAAAAAAGTGTCTGTAAAGGTTTCAAATCAACACCGTGTAGACTGGCCACTGTAGAAATACACTTATTAAAATCCCCTTCTGAAAGCTTCATCCACTCGCACAGAAGAGTTTCTCTTCGGTAGAATATCTCCGTAAGAAAACAGGAAACAAGCCATAACTCCGCCCCTTGCAGTTTTTGGTTTACGGCCCCGGCTCTGTGCCGTCTCCCCCCAGAAGTTCTGCTATAGCATAGTAGGACTGCTGGATCAACTCAACTCTAGTCTCGGCATGCAATTGGCTGGGAGCTCTTGTGTTCTCACCTGAAGATTCCTTCTGTTTGGGCCCCACCCAGAGCCAGGACGTACTGGGAGAGCTGAACCTGCACCCAGGGCAGCTTCCTGTCTGGGAAGAGCTCGCTCTGCCTCTCCATCACCTCCTCCAGGGAGCTGCCGAACAGGGAGGGCGTGACGATGGCCCGCCTGCTGTGGTCAATCTCCTCCAGGGTGGGCTTGCGAAGGCCCTGGGGTGGAGGGTAGAGAGAGAGAGAGAGATAGATAGATAGATAGAGAGAGAGAGAGAGAGAGAGAGAGAGAGAGAGAGAGAGAGGGGAAGGCAGGATTTACTACCATGTGAATCACCGCTGTGTCTCCGTGGCCTGCGTGCATCTGGGATAACGTCTGGAAGGAGGATGACTGATGAGGTTTTTACCTGTGTGACTGTGTCCCACTGCCTACAATTATGTCTGACTGTGACTCATGACAAGCTTTTCTTTGTACTGGCCCCTATGTTTATGATTTGCTGATCGGGGCAACTTTCAACACCTTCCAAACATTGAAAACATTCAAGTCAGCTGCTGTATCGAGTTTCTCCCAACTCACCTTCTTGCCCCCTGTGATGGCCACTTTCTGCAGCTTCCGGTAGCAGAACTTGCCGTAGGTGCTGATGGGCAGACCTGTCGAAATCAGACAACATTAGAAGGAAGGTACTATACATTCAAAACATATAGCAGGAACCAGCACTAAAATAACCTTATATCGCCGTGTTTAAAACAGCATATACATACATAATACATGTTGTTGCCTACACAGCAGTGAGCTGGTGTGCGACATGTCGACTGTGTGTTTCCGGCATATGGAGGATTAGAGAGAGAGACCGGCTCAGCTGTCAAGCAGAGGAAAGATTTACTGCTGCCGAACAAAAGCTCGGGGAGAGGGGAGCCGACCCTACGCATCCTGTTGGGTTGATTCATCAGAGCCTGGGAGACATGTGAAACAGGCCGGTCTGGGGGAAAGAACGAGAAACCCAGAAGCTGTCTGGGGCCCACGCGCTCCACTGTTGGCTAGCTCCGGAACAGAGCTGTCTCACTGGAACCACCGGTATTTCTCTGATGTGACAAACACTGCCTAACCCATAGAGAACCTGTTGTCACCACAAAAAGGACACGGGAGAAGTGAAAGAGACAAATAGCCACCGGTATTTCTGTGAAGTCACGAGCACTGCGTAACCCACAGAGAACCTGTACGAAAAGGACGACGCAGGAGGAAAAACTGAAAAACAGCAGAGAGAAACTCCCTGCTAACAACAAAAACGGAAAAACAGGAAGGACTGATTTATGGGTTTTAACGTCTATACTACTCGCAAAAAGGAAATCACCCTGGGCTTTTATTGGCTACCCTGGTTCAAACCAAACGGTGGCGTCTGCTTCATCTCGTGCAACGTTCCAACAACCCCCATGGGGTCGATGCTCCTGTTCCCCTAATCTCCTCTCAGGTACAAGAACCAGCGGCAGATGGAGAACAAGCACTCCTTCCAGAATGTTCCCCGGAATGAAAGCCAGCGGATTTATGGCAAACAGGTGACTCGCATGTAGACTGGCCTCCGTCGTTAATCTCAAGCGAGTTTGACTATAATTATGTCTAATTCAGAGAGATCCTACCAACAGTCTGCCTTTGATCTTGGGAGG
Source organism: Trachyrincus murrayi (assembly GCA_900323305.1). Taxonomy (NCBI): domain Eukaryota; kingdom Metazoa; phylum Chordata; class Actinopteri; order Gadiformes; family Macrouridae; genus Trachyrincus; species Trachyrincus murrayi. The sequence continues at coordinate 14,119 of OOFB01005889.1, forward strand.
AAAAGGCTGCAATTGTTTTCCCAGAGTTCCCAACTTCTAGGTTGTTAAATTCTGAGAAAAACAGGGCGAGAGTGAACCTGGCCTGGTTTTTCTCTCCCAGCCGAAGCGGCAGCGTAGCGTTCTACATATTTACATGTTGTTTCTCATGCCATGAAAACACAACATGGCGGCCTTGGTTATTAGGTCCTTGAGTTTTGCCTGAGTGGACAAACAATGTCATGGCCGCATTCCACACACGCTAAAAAGGCTAGGGGTAGCAATGCTACAGGCAGGGTCTCCAACGGGATGTAGAGGAGACGCTCCCCCCCCCTCCCCTCGGACCGACCCCCCCCAACACTACAAGTCTTTGTCTCAGTTATTGTTTATATGTCTCGGCAGCAAAGGCCTGTCTTAGCTCGTCCCGGCGGCGTTGGCTGGGAACAACTCTCCCCAGACTAAGGCCCCTAAAGCCCCCAGAGGAATCCCGTTTCCAAGCCCACGCCAAAGAGCCCATGCTAGGCCGGGCCTGGAGCTCCCACTCGTGTCTCCTTCAGACACAACACAGTACAGTTCCCGATCCGCCATCCATCAAGGGGGCGACAGCCACTCTCATTATACTGTTTGTGTGGATGGGTGAGGCGAGGTGTTTTGTTCTCCTGCGGTTGACCTTCAATGAGAGCAACGAGAGACACACAATCAGCTCCTCTTTCTGCGACCAAAAAAAACTAAAACAAAAAATAAATGACTTGGGGTGTGAGTCAGACGCTTAGAGTGGGCATATCTTTACAGCTCTTAGTCACAGTCATGCGTTAGCATAACCCCCGCGCTCTCTGAGTCACCGGAGTGAAACGGAGACCACTGTTGTAGTGGTTTGTGATTTTCTTCTGGGTAGTGAAACTGTTCTGGGCCATGTGGTCCGCTCTAATGAGCTGGTGAGTGTGCACGCTTTTAAAATGGATGACGGACACGCAATGTGGGCTTGGAAATGAGGAAGAAACCAAAAAAAAAAGGAAGGAAGCCACAACATGATTCACAGTACAGTACAATGTCTACACACGACCCTCTGAGAATTCCTATCACACACATTTTTCGATTTCTTATGCTTATCTATATTTCTTCTTATTATACATTTCCACAGCTCTGCCGTCTGTGGAAGCCATCCCTCATGCCCGTGAGGGATGAGAGCACATCAGCGTTTATGGAGCATCTGACGATTGGCCGACTGAAGAAAAACTTTCCATCCACACCACAAACGGCCAGAGAGAGCAATATGTTAAATCTGTAAATGATCTTCCACAGACCCCAGGGTGTGTGTTTGTGTGTGTGTGTGTGTGTGTGTGTGTGCTTGAAGAGAACGAGAGTAATATCGCTGGGCTCCCTCTCTCATTCATCTCCCTCTCTTACCCCATTTCGGGACTCTGTCAAACAGATCATCTTGAGCTAATGAGAAACGCTGCAGAACTGACACTCTGATGGAAACATCTTGGCTAATAGACCCGGGTGGGGAGCGGGAAAAGAAGGGTAGGGCCCAGGAATGAGACTAAATGCAGAAGAACACGAAGAGACCGCTTACCCTCTTCATCCTCCGAGTTTTGTTTGCGCTTCTTCCTGGACTTTGAGTTCTTCTTCAGCTTCAGCTCCTGCTGCTCCAAGATGAACTGAGTCACTGTGGGAAAGACGAGGCGGTCAGAAGTCCGGAACACAAATCACATTTTCAGCCTCGGCACACAGAAACTGAGACAACAAACCGAGACGACCGAGTTAAGAGTTCCCCTTTTAAATTGGAACGGAGGGACGAGATGTTCAGAAGCACACACATCGGTTGACTCACATAACAGGCAAGTGACAGCCAGATAAATAACGCACACAAAACGGGGAGGAGGGGGAGGAGCGGAAGGAGGCAAAGAGAAAAGAGAGAAAGGTGACCCACCCTGTTGCTCAGTCTGAGACTCACATTTCTTGTCGTTGGTGGGCTCTGTGTGTCTCTGGATGTAACCCTCCAGGTAGCAGCGGAACTTGGGCGAGGGGGCGAAGAAGGCCAGGCTGACCGCCATCAGCTCCCAGCCGGCCGCCAGGCTCCTGGGGCTGGTGTTGCCCGTGGTCTGACGCACCAGCTGGACGTACAGCTCGTCCCGCAGGCCCGGCAGGTCCCAGCACTTGGTGACGATGAGCAGGGCGCAGTGGCGCCGGTCCAGCCGCGAGGGCCGGTCGCCCATGTACGCCTGCACCAGCTTGAACATCTCGCAGGCCTCCTTGCGCACCGCCCGGTTGCTGGTGACCAGCATGGGCTTCTTGATGGACCCGCGGTTCCAGGAGAGCATGTTGGCGATGGACACGCGGCGGCGGAACAGGCCCTGCGTGTGCATGTTGAGGTGCTTGCTGGCCCAGTCCTCCATGCCCATGTCGGGGGGCGGCGGCTGCCGCAGGGTGGCGTAGGACAGCGTGTAGGAGGAGCCTCCGGGCCGGCCCTCTCCGCCATCGCCGGCCTCGCGGCTGTCGTGGGGGGGTGGCCGGTGGGGGCCCAGGGACGCGGTGCGCCCGTCCACCATGCCTTTCTTCCTGCTGTCCAGCTGAGCCTGCAGCTCCAAAGTGCCCGTCTGGGGAGAGAAACACAAGAAATATAAAGAGAGATAGGAAACCGCAGAGAATCCGGGTAAGGGAATGGGGTGACCGGCAGAGCAGAGGTTGGCACTGCGTCTCTGAATCTCTTGTGCTGCTTCCTTTCTCTCATGCTCGGCTCTGCAGTGGTGAGTTGTTGCAGGTACATTTATTTACTGGCTATATAAAAATATAGAGCCATCTGATGTCTACACAGACCTTTTGGCCTTGGCCGCAGGTGAGCTGATAAGTGATGGAGGAGTTGGTGATCTACAATTCTACAACCAAATCACCCTAATGAGAACCCCCCCACACACACACACACACAACCTCTAAATCACCCCAACCCCCAACCATGCCACTACGCTATCTGTGATTCCTATCTCAAGGTTTGAGACCTTATGGAGCCCCTTAGACCCTGTGGAGACCCTTACGGCCTTCTCAGATACGCTCTGTGAAAACAGCCAGAAACGACACGAGACCAGGGGGCCAGACGCATGGCTCAATGCGGGACGTGATGTAATGCAGGGCCCAGAGTGTGCCAGACAAGCTGGAGTTTAGATTTACGGTTTCTCCGTCAAATGGAGCAGATCCCTGCGGTCCAGTCCGTGTCTAGGTTGCTTTGGTTTTGGCTGAGATCCCTTTGTTCGCGTGTGGAGCACATAGTCTGAACATGAGCAGCATGGGGTCAACTGCCAATAATGAAATGTAACTAGGGCCACGTTGAAGCTGCGAGTGCTGTACTCCACAGATGAGGACATTACATAGCCTCTGTTCAATTTCCAGTGAATTCACGTAACTGACAGATGTATGTAGTGTGGTGTAGTGTGGTGGTGATTTAGTAATGCTATCATGAAATCACACCCAAACACCTAACACATTTTGTGTTAGTTGTCTGGACTACTGAAAAGGGTAGGTGTTCCATCTCCAACCCACTTCCTCCTTCTTTCAAGAAGAAGAAAGTTGAGTGCATAGATTAATAAAATGTCACATGGTCTTGCACACCCAGCTATAATCCCGGTTGCTGTGTATGTGTTGCTGTGTGTGTGTGTGTGTGTGTGTGTGTGTCTATGATACAACAGGCTTGAAAAACATTCCAAGACAGACGTAGGGGAGTTGGCGGTGGTGGTGGTTGGTGGGGGTTTCTCAGTATTCTTGGACGGTGAATTAGCCACTATGGCCGCAGCGCCACCAGTAACCCTCAATAACAGCCTCCCCCCTCCCCTTCCACGGTGTTCTGACAGAACCGGACCATATGGGGCGCAGTGGCGCTCCTTCCTGACCGGGAGAAGCCATGTCCTGCATCTCCACTGGCTACTATGGGCACCTGATGTTCAGCTCCATGGCTGGCACCCGAACATGGGCTACATGCGGGGCAGGGCAGATGGAGGATTGGGAAGAAGGGGGCGGAGAGGGTGGCGGGGGTACAGTAGGAAACCAGCCCCTATGCTAAGCCTGCATCCATCTCTTAAAGGGGGACTTCGCCGCTTTTCAACCGGCTTCGTATCATTTCAATGTGGGCAGTATATGCAAATTAACAATGTTTAACTTTCCTGCATGTTGCAAGCGCCCAGATCTCCCCGCTACTTTTGTCTGCCGGACAAAAGATGGCTGTGTCAAATGACGGAGTTGGGGTAAGATTCTGCATCTGCGCTGAGCTGCGCCCCAGAGACACAGTGAGCATCGGCAACAACTGCAGACGTTTTTCACATTATATCCCTAATGTGGATAGATAGAGATAAGGTTGAAAATCTGCAAAGTTCCCCTTTAAGAGTCTAGGGTTTCAGAATACTACAGCCTTATAGGACATGCAAAAGGCAAAGGGAGTTGTGGTCCTCTGGCCATATGGCTCCCATCCATGGCCCCTTAAAGAAACACTCCCTCTATGGTCGTGCTGGAGAAGCACAAAAGGCCAGAAGCCATTATGCAGGGAGGCCCGGGCATGATTCAGCCGAAGGCGGCGTTGGGAGATTAGAAGAAGCGGAACGTGGAAATCTCCTTCCCTCGTGTAACTGTCTGGAGGAAGGGGAATAGGTCCCTGAATTCAGATCATGTGCACCTGAAGTAATAAGGCCAGATAATATGCCACTTACTTCTGAGTTCCTTTCCACGCGCATGTGTGAATAAAGAACAGTAATCGCATTGCGATGATGAAATACCCTAATCCAATCTAATGTGTTATCCAAGACTTCTAAATAAAACCGTTCCTTATTGTACAGTAGGGTTTTGTTGCACACTCAAACAATTGGCCCCATTCTTCTACTTAAAGCCGCCTGAGCAGGAGAAAGTGAATATTCCTATGTCACGTAAAGGCTTGTTTTGTTTTGTTCCCGAGCACGAATCCTGCGATTCAGTGAAAGCAAATTCTTTACTATTCTTAGAGTGAATGCAGCCCTGTGGAGGCACAGGGCAATTTGAGCACTCCTAGACCAAACAAACCGAGAGCAAACAGACCACGTGTGCTAAACAAACCCACTGTAATATAGACACATTGAGCTCTTAATTAGATATGAGACAAATATGCAAATTCTAGGGTTCAACAAATTCAAACAGCATATTTACTTTGTCTATTACACAAACACCACATGACACAAACACACACCATAACATAAACACACACACACACAGAGCGTGGGGTCACCTGTGAGGCAGGTCCTGGGGTCTCAGGTGAAGACAGGCTGGCCTGGCTGGTGATGCTCTTCTCCAGGGTGTCCACCTTCTCGTAGGTCCTCTTCTGCCTCCCGGGCAGCTCCAGGGGGCTCAGAGCAGGGTTGCTCTGGTGACCCACCCTGCTCATCGACCGGGCCAGCGCTGCTCCAGCCAGGTCCTCTCTGGAGGGGCACCTGCCTGCCGACATGCTCCCCCCTCCTGCTGCCCCTCCTCCTCCTCCTCCGTACCACCGCACCCCCCCGTCCACCGGGGACAGGGTCCGGGGCATCACTCTCTCCCCCGGCTCCGGGTCCAGCCCGGCCCGCACCTCGCGCATGGTGTTGGAGCGACTCACCACCTCTCTCATCTCTGCCATCAGACGCTCGTTGAGCGCAGACAGCTCCCCGTTGCTGCCCACCGAGCCGGGCCGGCCGCCCGTCCCCGCTCCTCCACCGGCCCCCGTCCTCCTCCGGCTCTTCCGCCTCAGGCTGGGCGAGGGGCCCGTGGAGTAGCCCGAGTCCTGGTAGATGGGGGGTGGCTGCGGGGTGGTTAAGGGGAAGTCCTGCGAGGCCTGGCTGCTCTGCCGGCTGTGGCGGGCGTCCATGGCGCGCTGCACAGTGGCCTCCAGGGCCCGCCAGCTCTGCTTCTTCTCCAGGGTGTTGGGCCCCGGGGTCCCCGGCTCCCGGTCCCTGGGTGGGCCCCTCGGGGCCTGGTGGGGATGGGACTGGGCCTGGTGCTGGGACAGTAGCGGGTCAGGTCTGGAAATAGGGGATGGGGTGCGCGTAGAGCCGGGAGAGACCTGGGATAGGTGCCCCTGTTTGGGGTCCACGTTGACCATGTGCTTGATACACTCCAGGCCGGCTGGGCTGTAGTCGGACTCAGAGGGGTTTCTCTTGTGCCTGGACCCCATGTGAGGGGGGCCCGGGTGCTGGAGGAGCCGGGGCTTCTGGAGGCTGTGTGTGGGTGTGAGGCAGGACAGGCTGGGGTTGCTGTGGACGTGCGCCCCCTCCACCTCCATGTCCATCGGCGGTTCGTCGTATATGGGGCTTTCTGACACAGGGTCATCATAGAGAGGGGCGGTGCAGCCGTACGGGGGGGAGGCGGGGCGCGGCGTGCTGGTCTGGGACCTGAGCAGCAAGGGGCTGGGGTGGCCGCTCTCCGTCATCACCAGGCAGAAGCTGCCGTTGCTGCCTTTCCTCAGGTGGTGGGCCTGTCGTGGGTCGGAGGTCACCTTGCTCGATGGGGCGGTCTTGTAGCCCTGTCCTCCTGGGGACTTGCTGCCAGCGGGGTGAAGTGTGAAGGCGTTGGCCTTGCTGATGTGTGTGCTGTGCTGGAGGTTCTGTTGCGCGGAGGGGCTGGCCTGGCTCCTGCTCATACTGTTGACCTTCACCAACATGGCCGCCTTAGAGCCCGGCGGGGGCTGCCATCTTTGAGGAGTGTCCCTAAAGGGAGAGAAAAGACAAGAACACAAATTTGAGACGGGAGGACATTCAGAGTAAGCTCACATTGATGGCGAAAAGGCAAGCATTCCGCTGTAAACTAACTAATCTCTGCCATCTGTTTAATACACACACTGGCTGGCAGAGCTGGAAAGAGGAAAAACAATCCACAAATTCTTCTCCTAACATTTAAGTGACCCTCAAAAACCTCTTGTCCCTTTTTAGTCTAGCAGAGCCTCAATAGCCTTGTGTACCCCACGAAACAATAACTCCAATGTGTGCTGTGCAAAACCAGAGGCTAAAAACAACTGCTACGTAACTGACTGCAACACAGCTGTCTACAATCCATCCAGAACTTAGCCTGGGGTGCCTCTGGCACAAGGAGGCTGGTCGATTTTTTTTTTTAGCTTTCTCATGCCTCTGGAAAAAAAAGAGAAGCTTCTGCTGCATTCCTCCATACGTTCCAGACAGAAAAATAACCCCCAGCTCACGTGGCCTCCAAGTCCGTTGTCTGTAAGAGTTAATGAGCATGGAAGGCTGCATCAGTAGGCAGGCTGGAAGGAGGGTTTGCCTTGCGATCCCTAAAGGGTTACAGTGGTCCAACACCATGATAAATCGTTCTCTGCTGGGGTGCTAAAGGTTAATTCCTCTTCTCAGCGCTTTAGTTGCTGAGCTAAGGTCCTCGGCGTGATGGTACGACGTTATAATCCCGGTCAGCGAGGAAAACAATCTGTTTGGTAACAGATTGATACCAACCCTACGGCCCTGAACCCACGCCATGCCCATTCGCCCACTCCATCGCCACACCACGGTAACTTGACCACATCACCATAGGTCATCATCTGGTACATCTGGCACACACACACACACACACACACACAAAGACACACACTTTCATGCACACTTTCTCACAAACACACACACACACACACACACACACACACACACACACCCAGTACACTCATCCCCTCAAACCAAGGATGTCCTCCTAAAGCAGGAACACACACACACATTCAGACTCACACACACACACGCCCACACACACAGCTTGCCTGACAGCAGACGTGACACAGTACAGAATGTGTACCAGGTGCATGCCTTCCCCCAGAATCTGAGAATCAAAGGTCAACCCAGTTCTTGGAGCTGGAAAACCAGGCCGGCGTGAGACTTTTACCCTGCTCTACCTCAGCCCCCCATCCCCCCCACTCACTCTTATCTCCGACGGCGTTATTAACCGGATCAGAGCGGATCGCCTTCTGTCTCCTCCGGTAATCCAAACAGAAACACAGACCTGTTGAGGAGTCCACAGCTGGGCTTTTTCCCCCTGCTCTTTCCTTCTCAGGACTCTGGGACTCGGTGGAGAGCTGGGACAGGAAAAGGACTCACAGGGCGGCGGGAAAGAGGCGGGGTGACCCCCTCACTCCCTCTCTCTATCCAACTCTCTCTCTAGCTCTCTCTCTCTCTCCACAGCCTCCCTAAGCTTTTCTGGAACAATGCAGAAACAATTCCCCTGAGGTTCTTCGAGGCAACGGCAAACTTCCCTTTCACTTCTCTCGGCTGCCGCTTGGACTTGAGCATCTCTCTCTCTCTCTCTCTCTCTCTCTCTCTCTTACTCCATTTACCACCCATGCCCACACATCCTCACCCTCCCTCCCTCCCTTTCACTCTCAGAGTGAGTCACGCCACCTTGGTGGTTTTGAATGTAAACAGCGTATTGTCTTCAAGCGGCCCCACAGACCCTGCATGCGCATGCACACACAGCCAGGTTGCAGGCACGTGGGAATGCCACCGGGGACACGATAACCACGTAGTTCACACACGCACGTGTGAAGACACTTGTTCTGTGGCGACGGAGGAGAGCAAATGGTATTTGGGGGGAGTGTGTTTGCGGTGGGGAGAGGGGCCACAGAGAGAATAGGTGGTAATAGTAGGGGGTTTGGGCCAGTGTGTTGGGGGGAACGGTAAACAGGAGGAACCACTGTTTGTTTGGATTGCAGACAACTTCACACCCACCCACGACCATGTCTTGTCTTGAGGTGGTGGGATCCCACCGCCAACCACTGTGGTTTGACTACAGTGGAACTGTATAGAATATTATCGAAATAGCAGGAGCTGCAATTTTTTGATATGGGTAAAATGCGTAAATGTAAATGTATAACAGCGTTATAAATGTGGTACTGCAGTGCTGCAGAGAGAGGCCTTTTGTTTGGTACCCCAACAGATGTCACCATGATTTTAATAGTCTTTTCAAAGTTCAAAGGTTTTCAAAAATTGTGATGCAAAAATGATCATTCCCACTAATAGTGAATCATATCTGTCCAAATAATCACAATATGATTACTTAGCCCTACTTGCAATGATGATCGGTGTTTTTTGATTATTAGTAATTACAATCAGATGACACTAAGCAGTTTATTTAATGTCAACTTATATCAATATTGACGCTTCAGATGTCAACAGTATTGGGGTTTTAAATAGTTTACGCTGTGTAAATAGTTTAAGTCCCATTAAAATGTATGTGGAAAAAAAAAAAGTCTGCGACACCCCCATCAGTTAACATCAATGCCTCACGTATAAACCAGCAGTGCCAGAAGACCACACACTCAAAAACCACAATAATAGCATTCCAACCTCTGCTGTAACCTAGCGTATCAAAGCACTCTCTGGCACAGCTCTATCTCACATGTGCCTACAAGGGGGCCGAGAGAGAGAGAGAGAGAGCGAGAGAGATAGAGAGAGACTGGTAGTGAGTCATCTTCTTTATGAGGAGTGACCCTGAGAGTGTTGTGACCACTACACTTCCTGTATGAGAACTTCCCTTGGGGGGGGGGTGGGCTTTGACTGCTTCCCCATGCAGCGTAAACAGGATGTAACATAACTTAATGCAACATTCACACAGCACACAGAGGGCGGAAGCCGGGGCTGGCGGGTCTGAACCGTCCTTATAGAGGGCTTACGCTGAGCTTTTAGAAAACCCCTGACATCGTGCGTTCAAAAAACGATAGTGCCACTGGCGCCCGACGAACAACGAGAAAAAGGGCTTTGGGCTGTGTGTTTCTGATGAGAATGTATCCAAGACAGGATGACACTTACTCTACCTCTAAGCCACTCGCTCTTCAGACGGGGGTGAGATCAGAACAACGAAAACAACGAGGACAAGCGCATACCGGAGAGGGGTTTGGTTTGGGACAGGAAAAAAGGCTTTATTCATTATTCAAATGGAGTCTAAGAAATAAACAAACCCAGGGATCGGTCCTTATCAACCATATGCCTGTCCATGCTCACGCTACAAGAGGTCAGCTAGCTCTCGTACGCCATACACATGCTAATCCTATCGACGGCTGAGTTCAAACTCATGGCGGGGGAGGGGGGGGCACTGATGAGGGACGCCTCCCCGCACTAACGGGCTTTTGTCTCTCGTTGTTTGCCTGCTGTTGTGATCGCCGGGCCCTCCGCTAGCATCGCGGACTTCTTCGCTAGCGTCGCTAGCGGCACAACAAGTGAGGCAGCCCGCGGCTATGCCCTCAATCTGAATCTGGTGCTTTTAATCCCATTACAAACCGCTACAACAACACCACAAACACTGCTGGGTCAGCCAAACACAGTTAAGACCACAAACCCCTGGTCAAACAGGGCGCGCATAGGTCTAGTAGTGGAGTGACAACATCAGATGTCTGAGGTGGGAAGAAGGGAAAAGGAGGAGAGGAAAGCAGTGGGGGAGTGCAGGGGACGTGTAAATGAGAAGGGGTGCAAAAGAGAGAGTGGGGGGGGGGATTAGTCGTGGGAGAGTGCAGCGAAGGGAATGGAGCGGGAATCAGGCTTGCATTCCTCAGAGCTCAATCAGGCACGTGGGAAGGTCCGGGTTAGAGTGGTGTGTGTGTGTGTGTGTGTGTGTGTGTGTGTGTGGGGGGGGGGGGGTTCTGCACACAATGCATGGCTGTACCATCGTCCGGGAGATTCTTCTTCTTCGGCAGCAAGGGGCGTAGATGAAGGAGGGGAGGAGGAAGGGGAGATAGAGAAAGACAGAGAAGCACCTGTATTCGTCATCGTATTCGCTGAGGCAAACACAGACCGGCTCATATGTTTCCATCAAAGGGTACATAAGAGACAACAGAAGCTAATCCGCTAATGTTGTGTCACCAACACAACCCTGCCCAGCTTTGCTCTAATCATAAAGAGAGTTGTGTAGGCGGGGTGTGTTGCGTGCTATCGCAGCTGCCCCGACCTGCCAGGTATTCTTCCACTGTTAGCTGAAGGAGGGGTTCGGTGTTGCCACAGTTTGGCTCGCAAGTGGCGAAGCAAAACCAAAACGCTAACAACTCTCTGCTGTTGACATAGAGGTCACCTGCTTCCCCCAGCCAACATAAAATACAAGCATCGGCACTTTGACCCACAGACACACAGACACTGACATACACAGAAGCATGCCGTTCCCAAGGGCCACAGTGTGTGAGACTGTGACCAAGAGAGGGCGGGAGAAACGTAAAGGGAATTTAGAGCCCTTTGGAGCCCAACGGGGTAATTTGATTGGATAGCGGGGCAGCAAATCAACTTAACGGTCAGCGAATTTCAATTAGTCTCAGCAGCTCAGGTGCCCTGCACTCATGACCACAGTCCAAAATACCTCGCAGTTATCTCCATATCACCACGGCCAGCGCATCGCAGCAACCAAACTAAATATACTCCGGGTTGTAAAGCTGTTAGCAGATGTTCCCACCGTGCATTTATTTTCCTGCCTGGAACAACCGGCGTTGGAAAAGCCATCAGGTGAGTCACGCCTGCGGATGGCGTTATGGAGTTGGACGGTCTTGAATATACCCCCCTGGGAGGAGTGGGGTCTCGAAAAACACGTTAGGTTATTATTATCGTCTGTTCAACAGGAAGAGGAAATGAGGTCGCACAGGCCAGGCTCTAGCTACACAAACACCTCTGAGCGTGTATAGGATTCAGTGCGACCTACGTAGCGGAAGGAAACGGAGAAGACAAAGGGGGAAAAGGCCGAAGACAATGTCTGCAACACAAACTGCCACTATCAAAACTTTTCTCAAGTTTTAAACACTGAAGAAAAAAAGAGAGCGGCCAAACCCAGACACTTAAGAGCTGGCTATAAAACCGATAGCCTTCTTAGCTCTTGAGAAAGAGACACGCGAAGACACCTCCATGGGGACATGGAGCCAGGCCAGTTGTCCCGCAGCAGCTGAACCCACATGCCTCTCTCTTCCTCTGAGCCAAGATGTCTACCAGCTGTACATATCTGTGGCTCCAACCGAAACCTGCCTCTGCTGTAATGGACCTGCTGGGTACAGGCCAGAGGACGGCTCTGGTTGCCATGGCGTTGGGGGACCAGGGCGCGACAGCTAAGAGGCTGGGCCCCGACTGACGCCAGGCGAAGGGGGCACTCCTCTGGAATCCCTTTTTATTTATGATTTGCGTTTTATTCCGTTTTAGTTGAAGCCTCGCAAGTTTCCGACAGTAGTAGCTCAAACGATGATCTAATGCAGTAATCTACTGGATACAACCGCCGCAAAGGAAAATACGATAAAAAAACAACATAAAACGTAAAAGAGGGGCCAGGAGACCAATGAAAATCTGTTTGGCTTTGGTTCACTGCCATTAGAGCATTATGACACCATATAGTGGTCTAGTTTAGTTTATTTAAACTACACAGTTGTGTTTTTTTACACTGTTCAGTAAAAGTAATAGATGGATTGTGTGGAGTGTGTGTGGTTGGTGGCTGGTTTAAGCAGCCTCACCTGGCCTCAGGCTGATTAGTCTCTGGGGCTGCTGGGTGAGGCTGCACACCTGTGGTGCATGAGAGCAATCAAGGCTTACTTACTTTTACTACTTACTTTTACTAAACAGTGTAAAAAAAACAACTGGACATGCGGACATGTCCGCATTTACCACCTGCTCTAGATGTTAGGTCTTGCCAACTCTCCAATAAACCGGTGAGCAACATCTACCTGTGTCCTGTGCGTCGGAGGAGCCAAGAGAAGTCACCTAGGTGGCGTGTGGAAGCTACTTTGGTGGCGTGTGGCAGGGTTCCCTGATTCATTGTGGGCATCGTTCAAATCCTAGAGAGGTCCATGCTTTGTCGTTCGTGGAGCATGTGACCATCTTGTCAGGGTAACAAGGGTAAACATCTGGACCCGAGAGGTTAGGGTTTATGTGGTGCTGCTCGCCCTTCACAAGAGTCACCCAGAATGCATTCCAGCATGCTCATATGAACGCTCAGGCCGTAAAACGCACAGCGCTTCAAATGCTATGTGGAATAAAACAAAAGGAGCCCCAGAGCCCGCGCTGCCGCAGACACATAAAACAGGGGCTCTGTAATCTAGCCGCCGGCGAGGTCGGTAGAAACGAGAGAGAAAGTGAGGAAGAGGCAGCGAGAAAGCTGGAGAGAATATAGGACGACAAACACGCAAAAAACAAAAACACAAGCATTTATATCCAAAAGAAAAACAGGCCATTATCGCTGTTAGCCGTAGCAAACCACTGAGTCACGTGATTAGATTGCTGGTTCAAAGTACCACTTTCATCGGGGTGGGGGAAGGGAGTAGAAAAAATAAAAAAGCCCCTCCGAGGCCGTTACTGTATATGACTTAAAATGGCATCTGGAGAGAAGAGAGAGGAGAAACGAGCTTACCACGCCGCAGAGATGAAACAACCGCGCTGCGTTTCCAGTGTGTGTGAAATACAACTGGAAAAAAAACGTACAAATAAACTTGTAGCTTCGTCCTCGAGAGTGGAGTCGAGAGATGAAAGTGTAAGAGACGGCTCACGTTGTAAACACAGCCTTAATGAGTGACTCATTCAAAGAAAAGGGAGAAAGGCCTCCCAGAGACTTCTCCTCGACCAGCAATACCTGCAATAACTCTAAGATGACTCAAACTAAATCAAGGGACCCCTATGTGGTATTCTATAGTGGCAAATATATTGTATGATATAATAATAACAAAAGCAGTAATACTTTTTTGTCCAGGGAAGACATATTTCTGTCTTATTCTGTCTTCCCTGTGTTGAAGGCGTCGTTAAACCATGGTACAATTACGTACAAGCGAGTTCAGCTGAGTTTGCAAAGCAGATAATAATGTCTGTCTACAGTTTCCCAACTATCTCCCCACGGGTTTCACTATACGTGACAGCCAGCTCAAGATCTGGAAGAGAGTTTTAAGTGTCTAATGTCAGCATCACCGCCCTCGCTTGAATTCTGTGCTGTATTATTACGGCGCTAAATGACAGGGTATATACCCGTCATTTAGCTTTTGCTGTTCGACGTCCTTAGACTTCCTGCTTAGAAAAAGTACCCGGTTGACCCTCGGGACAATCAGGTTTAACTGAGAGGCATTTTCTTCCCTTTAGCGGGCTATTACAGCCCCCCGACCAAACCATAGGACAATGGAGGTCCATGACCCCAGTGTGACCCAGGCCCCTGGGGCAGTGCTGGATCTGGCCCCACACTGCCAGGTCATGTGTTCTCGACAGGCGGTAGACAGCCACCGAAACCCTAAGGCTCGTGTGAAACTTGAAAGCAATGCAAGACGATGGGGGAACGTGGGCACACAGACACACACACATGCCTCACTGGTTATTTACGGTGAAATCCTGTACAGATGTTGCCTGACAGATGATGAATTCGGCGAACGGGACACGCGCGCATAGGCACACGCACACACGAACATGCACACACACACACACACACACACCCATGGGGTGAAATCGAGTACAGATGTTACAAGCTCACAGATTTCAGCCCTAGATCAGAGCTGCAGCCTCGGCTGTCTTGGTCCCGTGGTCACAGGCAGGTGGTGGCCATGTTTCACT
>OOFB01005889.1:35381-51039 GCA_900323305.1 Trachyrincus murrayi
AGCCAGGCCTCTGGGGGGCTTTTGAAGTGGAAGAATGTCTCAACGCAGGCCTTGTCCACCCCAGCAGCAGGCTCACACACACACACACACAGACACACACACACTCACACACACACACACACATACACACACACACACACACACACACAAACTATCTCTCTCTCACACACACACACACACACACACACACACACAAAGGGGTTTTTCATCCTAGATTTATATCGAGACAGACAACCCCCACGCCGATTTACTTTCAATTCAAAGTGTGTTTGCCGATTAGTTCCTGTCAGCACAGCCGTGCGTTCCCGTCTTAACGGACAAACGATTTATACCGTAGTTCATGATGTGAAGTGTACATTAGTAACCTCCCTACGGTTTTATTCTTCATAATCGTTACAGGGAGAACCGGTCGCGCTCTGCCACCTCCTCCACCAGGGAAGAGGACCAAAACAACGGTGGAAAAACACGAAAACCTGTTGAGCCGTGAACAGCTCGGGGCCCAGAGCGACGGAGCCCATCCTCAACTCGGCCTGGCAGGACGCCAAGAGTCCCGGGTCACCGGTCCAAAGGTCCCGGGCAGCCTGCAGATCAGGAGACGGTGTGCGTGGGTGCATGTATGTGTATGTGAATGTATGTATGTGTGTGTGTGTGTGTGTGCGTGTGTGTGTGTGTTTTAGTGTATATGTATGTGAGTGTATGTATGTGAATGTGTGTATTTCTGTGTGTGTGTGTCCGCGTGTGCGAGTATGTGTATGTATGTATGTGTGTGTACCGGTTACATAAGGACTAATAACCTGTGATGTGGGACGCTGGGAGCCGACCTGCTGGGACTCTTGTTGACACGAGCAGATAAGCAGGAAGACGGCGGATGGTCAGTTATTAGCTAAACGTGTCCGGGGCACCAGCGACAGAACGGCTGTGTTATTTGCCTGTGAACTGTGACATCCTTTGCCCACTTCACTGAGTGTATGATCTACACACTACAGCATTCACATGATACTGATGGGGCCTGTTTATCACTTTTGTATAAGTGCAATAACAATAGACATACTGTATATTGATTGGTGGAAATGGGGCCTGACAGAAATATATGTATTAAGAGGATGATACCCATTTCCTATTCACATTTGCGGCATTATAACATTGACAGACAGTGAGACAGACTATAGAACAGTCGCTCCGGGTGATAGAGGCAGTGAAACACAGAGTACAGAACAGACACACAGACTCCACATATCTCTCTCTCTCTCGTTCCCTCTCTGTGTCCCTGTCTCTCTCTCCCTCCCTCTCTCTCTCTCTCCCTCTCTCTCTCTTTCTTTCTCTCTCCCTCTCTCTCTCTGTCTCTCCCTCTCTCTCTCTCTGTCTCTCCCTCTCTCTCCCTCTCTCTCTCACACTGCAAATGTTCATACATGGTTTGGAATGCAGTTTGCACTACCTCATCCAAGTTATACTCTGGTCACAACGTTTTATTTTAATGAGCTATAATTAACGTATTACACTCGGCAGCTTCGTATGACTAATCAACAAAACAGGCCAAAGGTAACCTTATGTATGTATGCATTTATGCAACACTCTGTACAGCATATGTCAGTGGTGGTGGTGGTGGGGGGTAGATCCCAAAATAAAGCCCTTATATTTGACAAGCACCAAGCACCACACCCACCTGCCCTCGGTAAACGCCAGTAAAGACACAGATAAAAGACAGCCATGTTGTTGTGAGGGGTCCGCTAACACTGTGTTAAGCAGGAAGCAGTAAAATCTCACCTTCTTCAACTGTTACTTAAGTCATTATTTCCCACAATGCCTCTGTTTGTTCTTACCTCGGCCAGAACTCAATCCACAGCAATGGTTTGTTTTTCAGTTCCTTAGCTTTTATATTTTTGCTAATCCCTGTATTGTATTAGTGTCTTGTTTTTGCTTTCCAAATGGAAAAAGATCATTAAAAAGCCAAATTTACCCCGATGGAATCCATGACAAAATATTTCTTGTAATGTTTAACTGTATTCGCTGTCAAACCCACTGTCTGCTGTTGTCAATGGATTCACCATAGACCGTATAAGATTACCACCACAGGGTGTACAACGTCTGGCAGATCTTATCACTCAGTCAGTTTTTCTAGACCGTTGGGGTCTTGTGAAACAAACAAAATCAAATAAAAGAAGGTCCAAGGGTTACCGTTTCCTCGCCTGGGGAGCTACTGCACAAAGTCAGAAACTGCATATTGTGGAGAACACTTTAACAGTCAATCTTCAGTCGCACACTCTCCTGTGGGCACACAGGCTTGCTGTCCCCCCCATTTGGGTCAAGGATGATAGTTGTTCTAGAATGGCTTAAAATATGCCTCGCCACAAACACACCTCTGCAAATAGCAGAAAGCAGAAGCTAGCCAAAACCAAAGGGCAAAATGGTGCCCCACATGAACAACTCTCTCTTTACCATCCTGCTTTTCCCAGAGGTTGCTTTGAGAAAGAGAAATACATCATCTATCATCCACAATTTACAGTCGTCCTAAAAATAACTGCCGATTTGAGAGTGGTTTCCCTGAGCGAGCCGGGAACAACAGAAAATGGCTCGTGGAATCTGCTCCATTGTTCTGAGCCAACCCCAATGCCAGTAAATGGCACTTCTCCCAGCAATGGAAAACACAAGACTGGACAATATGTTGTCTAGAAATAAGGCAGCAAACAGCACTCATGCCATTGTTCAGCTTTGGATTTCAATCAAACTGAAATACCAGTGTGACTGTTTATGGTGGCTGAAAGATAAACTAAACTAAACTCCACTTAAGGCTTTGCTCCGGGTAGTGCCATGAGGAGACAAGAGGGACAGAGTTTATATCTGATAATCTCGCAACAGTTGAAGAACGTGGTAACGCCCCATTGCCAGTGTGGCATTTCTGATGGAAGGCTAGGGTACTTTCAGAAATGGAGCCAAACAAGGGTGGTCATTGTTAACATCATTTGTCTCCAAGATTTGTTAAGGTGAGACAATAGACACCGCAGTGGGCCAGTTAAAAGCAGCCGTTTAGCATTTAGTGCCGTCGTAAAGTCACCTCTAACCTCTCCAAAACAACAGCCTGTTTCTGAGCTGGCCTCTGTGGCCTGGGACCGTCACAGGTGGGCCAGGGAGGACTGGTGTTTCCACACTGGGCCTGCCATTCATCCAGGAAATCCTAGCACTCTGTTCACCAGCCACTGCAGCAAGTGCCAAGGTCCACCCCGACTGGTGTTGTATTTACAGACCTGCTCTCTCCTATTTACAGACATAAGGCATCCTTTCTCCTCAGCTACCGCCTTTAAAAATACAAGTCACAGCAAAGAGAGCGAAAGAAAGGCATTCGTACTCACCTTGAAGTGCAGCCTACAAATCCTCTGGCGACAAGAGAAGAAAGGAGGGGAATGCTAAACCGCCAAACTAGGGTTATTGGTAAAAAAAAACCTGTTTATTCGACTTCTTTTTCTTACCACAGGCAATTTGTTCCCCCCTGAGCAAGGAGAGGGCTGAACCTCAACACAATACAGGCGGTAACGTTCTAGAGGCAGCCGTCTGTTTGAATATGCATAAACCATGCACAAAGTCTACTTGGCAGATACAGCTGCTACTAGGCAACAGGCTTATCTAAATATTGTAAAACAGGAGCAGGGACACGGGACGACAGAGAAGGCATAAGACTGTGACTAACTCAGCTTAAACTGTAGACCTGGCAAAAACTTACATCAGTGGAACAGGGCCAACGTTTGTTCTAGAATGTGTAACACCAACAAAGACAGGTGAATGACTAGCTCTGTGTGACTAGGGCATTATGTAAAAGTTACACGTGCTGCTTCGAAAAATCAAATAACAGACTGAGGAAGGAGTTGGCTATCGTCGTCTGGCCTTAGTGCGTTTTAGGTGCGTACAAGCCTTTGGGGGCAGCACCATTACAAAACTAGGATACTATATAGGTCCTATTTGCGTTGCCATTAGCTACAGAAAACCAAAACAACAAACATAAGATATAATTAGCCCTCATGAATCAACCTGTTTTAGTTTAAAACAGAGCATGGTGACTAGGTGGCTATGTGGGTCCTTGCTGTGCGGGACACGCTAGGAGGCTCCCACACCCTAGCCAGGTCCTCCAACACAGTCAGCGGGGAGAGAGCGGTGGCTGCACATGTTTCAGATGACAGAATAAACCTGCACCTGTCGTGTACACATTCTTTGGAGCTTTTGTTTTGACACCTTCTGTTCCTGCTGTTCCACCGGGATACACGATACGAACATAATAGGTCAGACTGTGTGCGTGTGCGTGTGCGTTTGTTTTGTGAGTGATTCAGCATTAAATAGACGGGCATATAAAAGGCTTAGTCTGTTACAGAGTAATGGACCTCTGAGAGACAACTTAAAAAGTTGTTAATCAGCAGTCCAACCACATAAATGACTATGGCTAGTGGCACACTTGTTGCCCTGACTTACTAACAGTAATGTGCCTCTTAAACTGCAGGCCCAGAGGCCTCTGACCTCCTCGCTTGTTTAGAGTTTTTGTGGGGGTTTATTTGCAATCTCTGAGACCCTATGGTAATGCTAACTACCCTGTTAAAGTCTTCCTCTGGCTCTGTGTGTGTGCAGGAGCACGTGACTCTGCATGTACACACATGCCTTTGTGCGCAGAGCTAGCGATGCATGAAACTGTCTGTGAAGACCGCGTGTGGTCAAACTGGTGTGAAGTTCCTTCTTCAGCCCTATACCTGTAGGCACAGGATCCATGGGTGAGTGGCTCCTCAGCTCTTACACAGACCTGGAATGGCCATGGGGGTGATTATTTGCATCCAGCATCCCGGGAGGAGTTGCTATACCCTTACTTCCTGTCCATTCCTCTCTCTCTCTCTCTCCCCCTCTATCTGTCTCTCTCTCTCTCTCTCTCCCCCTCTCTCTGTCTCTCTCTCTCTCTCTTCTGGTTGTTCTCACACCCAACCGTGACACATCCAGCAACAGTTGTCCATGTCCATTCCTCACACTTCCTCTACTGACATGGTGGGGAAAGGGGGGGCTGCAGGCCAGGGGTCATTTTTCATGGGGACGGTGGAGGGAGGGAGGGGGGGGAGGTGTCAGGCGTGAAAGAGGAGGCACTGAAGGAAGGTGTGCAAAGCAAAGCAAAGCAGAGCATAGCAGGCCGGTCGGCATCAGCAGGGAGGAGGGGTAAAGGGACTTTAAGACCCAACAGAAGGTTAGCCGCATGCCTGGCACAGAGAACGCGGTTGGTGCAGGAGGATAGAGAGTCTTGATCCCACTCTGTTGAATGTCATCCTCTCCATTGGAGCGTGGAAAGGACATAGAGCAGGTCATCCGTCCATGTGGGCCTCACTGTATGCTATGACTATACATAGCAAGAGAGAACATCACCAGCACAGCCTTTGTGGGCTGATGCAGCCCATTTAGCCAACTCAAACTTAATTAGAACATTTCCACTGTACATAAACCTTGTGTAAAATTGTCTCTGCTTTTCTCGGCTTCATTTCATTCTCGCTTGTATCACCCCATTTCCCCAGTTTTCATTGCCCCTACTGTTTTAGATCTATGTTTAAGACGTTTCCTGTTAAGCTGACTGTGAAGCACCTTTTGTTTTTAGAATATGGTATAGTAATTTTCTGTTCTTCTGTTTTTTTATTAAGATGGGTTCAAATAGTCAGTTTCACCACTGAACTAACAAGTTAGTTCAAGGAGTACCCAAGTATAACTAATATATAATCACTTCAAAGTAATGCTGTCTACCCTCTAAGCATGAGTCAATGAGGAGGAGGTCTAGTTGTACCTGAGAGCAGAAGGACTGACAGCTCTGAGTCACTGATATGACTCTATACATCTAGAAACCCTGGGAACCTGCCGATCCGGTTGTGTTTCTGTTCTATACCGCCGAGCAAAGGTCCGAGACAAGGGTCCCCTTTTAAACCAATTTTCCCAGCAGCAAACTGAACTTTTTTTCAACTTTTCCAGCCCTCAGTACAATGCCCAGTTGTCAGTTGTCTGCAGCAAAGTACAAAGGAATACGAGCCCCTGGTTTGCTGTGAAAGATAGTGAAGTACAGTCGTTCAGAAGTGAGAAAAAAATCTCATTTTGAAGTAAGAAAAATATCCTCACTTGTTTTTAACCAACAACAATATCTTGCATTATGTAAGCCAACGGATCTATGCGAAGGGATATAACGTGTTACCTAGGTGACAGGAATGCCCTGCAACGACTAACATTCATATGCATTACAATGCCTTTGCAAGTGGACCCTATGCTAATTCTTGTGATGGGACAGAACAATAGACAGCATTGTCAGATGAACGGGCAGACCTCATTCAATGAGAACTCTCTAATGCCTTCCCACAAGGCTGGCCAGCCAATCAGAGTCCAGGAGGGGAGGGGCCTACGACAAGTATAGGAGAACTGGGGTGACCTGCTCCAACAGCTGCCCTAATCCTCAACTAGGGACAGTTTCCCCTTCTCTTGGGGCACCGGATTAGACTGGCTCTCGCAAGGTCATTTCACCACCTTCAGCCCAGCTCAGTCTTTCCCATGCTGCTTTCCAACTACTGATTTTACATGGTCCTCTGTGTCTCCCTCTCTACTCCCCTGCCCTGCCAGAACGAAGCAACAGAGTGATTCTTCACGAGGTGCGAGAACACAGCACCTACCTTGCCACTGGTTCCAGGAGAACATTTGGTTCTTTCTCTCTGTCTCTGCGTTGGTCGTTTACAATGCTGCTCCAGCCACTGTCTCTGTTCCATGCCTACATACTATCCATGGAGAAGCTTGGGCCTCTGTATAGAGAGCATTGTCATGTCCCACCACCCGTGCTCTTCGTCCCACCAAAGCAGATGAATTCAGTAGGAATGCTGAGGAACTTCCGGGACCCTCTGCCTGCTCGGTAGAACAGTCGGTGTCTGTCTGACCCAGGCAACAGAGTGTCATTAAATGCCTTCTTTAAAAATGGGGCAAGTCTGACAAACAGCAGCTTCTGTTCTGCCCTAAAAATCCTCCCCCTTTTTAGTGGTGGAGCATATGGAAACTTTTTCAGGTCAGATAAGACTGGGGACGAGAGCCAGCATGTGCAGGAGACAAGAGGCCTAACATGGGGATCAGGGTGGACATACTGGGCAGACTCTGCCCAGGGCACCAGCTGTCAAAGCCAGAAACAAAGAGGTCACTTGTCCCGACAAGAGAGACAAATGAACTGATTAGGACATAATCACATTTCATAGACCTCAGCATACACTGTCCAAACTTTGTACTTTGTCCCATCGGGTCAATGTGGCTCAAACGAAGACCATTTAATTGAGTATAGGGTACTGCTTCTGTAACCTCTGCCATTATGCTTGTCCCACAGACTGAGCATGACACAGAAATGACAATTTGTCCCTTCCGCAGTATCCATCTTCAGTTGAACAATGTTTAAGTGACAAAGATTGACTTGTAAATGTGTGTCCCTCCTAACGCGTCTGTGATTTGTATTTTTTGTATCGTGATTTTGCAGCCAGAGCCCCGAGGAAAATGTGTCAAAACATTTCAACTAAACGGACAATAAAGTATGTCTTATCTAATCTCTAGGACTTCTAAACACTCCCACCCTCACACACGCATTCCAAAAGAAGTTCCCGCTTTCACACAATTTTTAACCTCTTTTTGAACCTGCTCGCCCTAACCTCTTTCGCAAGTTGAGAGAAAATATGAGAGAGGATTAGCCACACTCGGAGAGAAACATTCATTTAAAGTGTGCACGTGCAATCTGGATACTTTGGGATCCATCAACAGTGAAGATTGTTTATCACTTGTTGACTTGGTGTTACGTGACGTTCGCCTTACTTAAACCCCTGATTTGTGTTTGCAGGACAATTTAGGGGTAAGCAGGGAGTACCTATGTCTGGAGGGAGTCTTTAAAACCCACAATCCTACTTGCTAGCATGCCACCCGGGGCCTGAGCGGGGAGCAGAGAGCGGGAGCAGAGAGCGGCTCATGGTGGTCCCCTGTAGGATTAGACAGCTGACGGCAGGTCCTCCAGGATTAGATACAAACAGAGATCTCTGGTGAAGACATTAACGCTATCTGTCTTGGTCTGAAAGTGGGAGTGTGCCAAATAATGCGCCCAAGGGGCCACTGCTGCAGGTCAGCTATGCAGATACAGGATTAATATGTCCCACATCGTCAATACAGACCTTTTTTAGGTTGCAGCAGATGGAGTCTGTCTAACGTGGTGTCAAATGACCGGCAGCAAGGGGTGCACTTAGAATTAGCGTTACATTGGACTGTAACTCTTTGGAGCGCATGTACCTTGCACCTAACCACCACCAACTAATATTGCCCAATCCAATGTCAGAACACTTAACATCAGGTAGGCCACAGGTCAACGAGTTAAACCTGCCTTAATCCACCACACAGATGAGCGATTCCAGACGGCAGAGATTGGGGCTAGGGGGGAGGGTTGAGATCAATGAGGTTGTGAAAAATATGAAAACCTCACCCTCTCTTTGAATACTCTTTTTGCACACGGTTATAGCCTCGTAAAAGAAAAAAGTGAAAGATCAAAAGCCAAACTTTCAGACTTAAATGTGTGCATGTCTAAGAGAGTAAATTAATCCTACATAACAAGAATAGGACTTAAGACCACACCACAGATCTGCTATTGCTGTTTTAAGACATCACAACGCAAAAAAGACGCCATTGACACCAGAGCACTATGTTTGAAATCACACATCCTCTCAACGGCACAATCAAACAGATCTATCTTCAAAGCTATTGTAGGATGGACATCCTGCCCGTCCTATGTTGTCATTGTCTAAAAGGTCCAAGTTAAAACCAGGGTAACCTCGCTGGAAGAATGCAGTGTTTGGTTCCCTTTTGTGTCTCTACTATTGTGAGTCACCAGAATAAACATGGGGGATAGGGGAAGAGTAGGTCTTCTTCTTACCTCACTTTGACATCTTGGTCTAACCACTTCAGAATGATGTAGGCGGTAAGGTATATGAGAACAGGAAATCCTACAGTACACGTGCATAGCACAATAAAAGGACGCCAGAACTGCTATTTGAATTATGCTTAGCCTATAATGTCCAGGTGTTAACTAAATTGTAATCCTATACATCCAACGAATGGTAGCTTCAAATAGCACGCACATTTAAAGCAAACCATCTGCATCCAGAAACTCATAAAAGAAAAAATATATATATTTTTTAATGTAATGCACAGTCCAAACAGATGTTAAGGAGTAACTAACTAAATGTGTATATCACCAATGTTAAGCTGCTGGTGGGGCCCATAACCCAACAGTTGAAAGGGTGCAACAAATGGGCTGTGGGACATTTGTCTTCCGCTCGAGTTATTGGTCTCAGAACCACAAGAAAGAGTCGGCAGAGAGTCGGCAGAGAGTCGGCAGAGCCAATCAGCGGGACTTGTAACATTGTAGCAGAAATCTGGTGATCAAGAAGAAACGCTAACGCCGTCCCCATGTCAGCCAAGCTAAAAGTAACCGCTTGGGTCTACTATGGCAATGTCAGAGAATATGAAACACGGGGACTCCGGAGGCTCGGCGAATGAAGTGGTTATTTGTTCATCACTTGCTCAGAAAAGATAACTTAGTTGAGTATAAGCTACTTCGCTAAACACATGCAGTAATGCAAATACAACCACAGCTGAAATCGACACTTTCGTTTGATCACAATGTTGTTTTTCGTTATTTATTATGATCACATGCTTACAGTGCGAAGCTTGCTTCTTCTTCTTCTTACCTCTATAATAAACTAAATACATTAAAACAATATAGACTTCCATTCAATGGCGCGGTTTGTAACGCTTGCGGGACGACGGTTAGGAACACACTCTGTCGTTATAAACTTTCTATAGCGAGTCTGAATCAAAATGGGTCAGAAGTAGTGTTGAACTCTTACCTTGTTCCGGCCATTGTATTCACATTGTTAGCAAAAACGTGGATAGAAGAAGAAGGTGTTTAGCGACTGTTTTAAACCCGGGGGATATTTTCTTCTTCTCACGGGACAGTGCCGCTGCCGGAGTAGTGAACCCGAGGCAGCGCTCCGGCAGTGAATCCGATACGCTGTCTCCGCCTCTCCATAGGTTGGGATGGGGGGGCCTCTACCCCTCCACACACACACACACACATGCACGCACACACGCACGCACACGCACAAATTCAGCCCACCTTGAGAAGTTCTGTTTCAGAGTTTCTTATCGTTGAACTGATTCATCATTATGCAAATTGTTCTTTTTGGTAGATAGGCCTACAAAGAAAGCATCGTCTACGTTGATCATATTGTCATCATAGTAAGATGTGTATTATTTTAGTGACTCAATTTGAAATGAACTGCAACAGGTAATGTAGGCAGTTGCGAATGCTGAAAAAAAAAGCAAACAGAGACACCTGCTGGATGAGACTGTCATGCATTCTCAGAAATGGGACGTCATTGTATGGTCAAACAGCACTTTATTCACATGTACTAGCACTCAAGTCTATGGAGGTTTTAAGAAGAACAAATCAAAATAGCTAACAAAGGCAAGTAGCTATAATTCACATCAAGAAGTATTACATTGTGTTGTCGTAAAGTATACATCTATTCATTTTACAGGGACCTTTCTTTTCACAGTGAACCTTAAGTGCTTTTTCATTGTAAATGTACACTAAATCCAAAACACAATTCTTTAAAAATCAAATGTCTAAACAAGAGGATACAAATTAAGAGCAATAAGCTACATTCCTACCCTAAAGGTAATTTTATTATACAAGAAATGTTTGTCCCTTCAGTATTATAAAAAATATTGTAAACATTTATATTAATTGCACAACATACATTCAAATACATACTGTACTGTAAAGCACGTTTTTTTTTATTTCTGTATTGTAATCATATAGCACCATGTATAGCAAGCGGAAAACAAACTATTTGGATGTCTCTACAGTGGGATATTGACAATACAAATGAGAAACATGCCATCCGATCATAAAGCATATTACCAGCGGGGAAGTCGTTGCGATTGTACCGTAGTGAAACTTCGTGGTTACTGTCAAAGGTGTAGCTGGCATGATCACAGTCGGTGAAATCTAGTCCCCTTTGCTCTCCGAGTAACAATGTGTATAGTGTGTGTGTGTGTGTGTATGTGTGTGTGTGTGTGTGTGTGTGATGTTAAATCAATGACATTCATCGACATTATGGTTAGCTATGATACAAAAAGACTGCAACAAACATCCATCATCATCATCATCATGATCATCACATCCTGGTCCAGGCTACTTCTCACGTACACAGACGCCATCGGTGCACAGTTTTAAAACAATCAGCATTCAGACTATCATCTCGTCAACGCTAACAGTGCGTACAGCAGCAGGAGGTGACACCACCCAAAAAACACCCTTCTACGTCAGTGCTTCCATCGACTCCACCGCTTCCATGCGCCACGAATAGAGAACAGATAAAAGGGCCCCTATTGATGTTGATTAGACATTACTACCCTCCAAGTGACATCACAAGTGTCCACCCAGATGTATGGACGGATAGATCAGCCTACCAAGTTGGTACAGTCCACTGGATAGGCTGGTAGACTGATCTAGTCATCATACATCTGGGTGGACACGTGGCACTAGAGGGTCGATTTTGACATGGCTCGTAACGGCCTGTAATGGCCAATCAACATCCCACATCACCCAGCTGATATAAATTATGTACAGGCAAGACCCGACCTACTGTCTGCTTCGAAGCACGGAGAGAGCGAGAGAGCGAGAGAGAGAGAGAGAGAGAGAGAGAGAGAGCAAGAGAGCGGAAGAGAGAGAGAGGTGTTGCGAGCACCCACGGGCCGCGAGCAGTGGAAAATGTGAGTGTGTGTGTGTTATGAGTGTAAACGCCTTTGGGGAGGGAGAGACAGACACACCGCCGGTATCAGAGTGGAGGTTTTTTTGTGTGTCGAGCTCAGCGTTTCTTCCACTCGGATGATAACGGCCACAATCTGGGACCAACCAAGAAAAAAAAAAGAAGAAGAGGAGGAGGAGAATCGCATGGCAGGGTTACATTCCAACATGGGGTGGGGCAAGGTCCTCTGCTTCTCCCTGTTCTCCTGCTCCCTCCTCCTCAACCAGAGGGGGACCTGGTGTGGCTCCTCCAGGGGCGCTGCTGGGACTTAACCCACCCAGCCTTCCCAGATCTGGCCTCTGTGTGTGTGTGGGAGGAGGGGGACGAGACAGACAGATCACAGGGGTTAACTGTGGCTCTTTAAAGGGCCACCACTGGATACCACAGCTCCAGTTGAGTTCTGCAGCGCTGCCAAAGAAGACACGTTGAGAGCAACAGTACCGACAGTAACGCTGGGTCCGTATCTGCTGGCGTGTTACGGGGAAAGAGTGCAGCTTTGCCATGCAAGGGAAACAGGGAATGTGTATGTGTGTATGTGTGTGTGTTTGTTTGTTTGTTTGTTTGTTTGTGTGTATGTGTGTGTGTGTGTGAGAGTGTGTGTATGTGTATGTTCTACAATAGTATCTACTGTACTATTTAATGTTACATATTATATTTTACTGCTACATATCACTGTATAGTACTTGCTGTTACAGTCGCAGTCAGTACTATATACTGATACACGCCAGTGTAGATGAAGATGAAGATGATTTAAGTTCCAGATGCTAATGTGGTAGCTTTGCATTAGCATAATTACCATCATTATTGTGTCATTTCCTTCACAGTTTTTTTTGTTATCATCTCATTGATCTGAGAACGTTGAAGGAGAAAGGAAACACCGTGTGACCACACTGTTTAATCATTGCAAACATTGATGTTTGAGCGGGCCCCAAAGGTACCGGTTCACTGGGACGCCTCCAGGGTCCATTAAACACCCTGTTACTGGTTTGACCAGGTGACCTGGGTGATGTTTAAACTGGTCCTGTGAACAGAACATCTCACTGACTAACTGGGATGTTCTGAAACCATGATAATGACACTCATACTAATCACCTCTCTCACTGCCCTTACGTTACCATTTTACATCTTACCTTTATAATGTATTATGTATTGTGTTGTGTTGTGCTGTACTGTACTGTAATATACTGTACTGTACTGTACTATGTTGTGTTGTAATAATTGATAATTGATAATACATTGACATTGATGAGGAAACTGAAATGTTGATTAATGTCAGCCCTGACATGGCAACAGAAAACACCAAATGGCTTCTATTAGTTATGGAGTTATTATTATTGTGAACATGATCACTGTTGGGATCGTGCATATGAAACAATCTAATCTTATATTAGTGGTACTGAGTAGTTTATTCAACCAAATAGATAAGATAAGCTAAGCTACGCTATGCCAAGATAGGCTATGCTAAACAATGCTAAGCTAAGCTAACACTGTGTAAACCCAAAGAGGGAGGTTCAGGTGTAAGTAAATGCTGAGTAGTGTGTGTATGTACTCCATAGTCGTGTGTAATTCCACAGCGTCTACAGAACAGCGAACAGACCTGGTGACCATACAGGTGAGTGGTTACCTGTTGGTCACCTGGTGGTCGCTGATGTTGCTAGCGTTGCTAAGCGTCTACGATGTCACCACTTCTTACACAAATGCTCATTACACCTGAGAGGTGGGAAGGTGCTACAGTAGACACTTAAGGTACTGAGCTACGGTGTTATTTACCAACCTGAGGACAACATTACAATCATCTCTTGATCTGGGAGAACCACCTCCATCTTTAAGAGCTTTGAAACGTGCTGAGTTCTCACCTGGGAGTCTAGTGTACTGTTTACTGTGTTCCTCATCCAGAAATATACGTTCACACAGCTTCTGCAATCTTATATTTAGTAATGAGACTGTGATTTCAGATACCTAACCTGTAGGTGACTCTGTAGGCCTACTAACTATACATACACACCACGTATGTACATGGTGTGCTATCTTTCTACTGACTATACTCTTTGGAGTCTAAAGGGGCCTGCTAGCCAGAAGGTCTCACACGGTGAGACATAAGTGTTCCAAGACAAGGGTCGGATCCTGAGTGGACGTTTTCTTGGGGAAGTTGTCTCCTACTGATTTACCCCGAGAGCTGAGGTGTTGGTCAACCAGTGATGTCAATGTTTAAGTCACTCTTCTCCACAAGAAGAAAAGGACTTGACCTGTGTTGTCTGGTCTTTCAACACATGTCTGCTTGCAGATATGAATCATTAACCAGGTCAACGTTAACAAGTCCCGGTTTCCAGAGGTTGAGTGGATTTTCAAACTTTGCGAGTTTGAGAAAGTTGTAATACCTAGTTTTGTAAATGTTGGATGCTACATGTTTAGCTTACATGCTGGATTTGGTCCTGGATTTGGGTTCATCCGTGTGGGTATGAGTAGTTGGCAGCGGTGGGCCTGTTTCTGGCCGGGTGGAGACCGGTTAGTAGACGGTTATTCCCTCAGGAACTCTTCACTAAATACAAGAAAACCTCCGCCTTTGAGAGCAGAGAACAAAAGCAAAAAAGAAAACATATTAAGGAGATAATATTGTTTGTTCATTTCATCGTTTAGGTTCTCAGTGTTTTATTACTAAAATGATCTCTTCTCATATCGAATTTCCTGTGCCTTTTGAAATTCTTATTAAAGTCTTTAAATTGCCATGGAAACCAAATAAACCATAGAAACCATGGTGACTGAGCACCCCAGATCTGGTCAGTTCTAAAGTCTACACTGACACACACACACACACACACACACACACACACGCACACACAGACACACACAGTTCATCATACAACCATAGACTGTGTTGTAGCACCCTCTAGTGGAGTGAAGACCGAACCCTAATAGGAAACCCTAACCCTAAAACCAAGCCCTAGAACCAAAGACCAAACCCTAATAGGAAACCCTAACCCTAGAACCAAAAAACAAATCCTATTTATGTATGTTTGTATGCATGTATTTGTGTATGTATGTATGTATGTATGTATCATAATGTATGTATATATCATCATTATGTATGTATGTATCACAATGTATGTTTGTATGTATGAAATCCATTCATGTATATAATGTATGTATGTATATATGTATGTACAGTATGTAGGTATGTAAGTATGTATGTATGAAATGCATTCATGTATATAATGCATGTATGTATATATCATCATAATGCATGTATGTATGTATCATAATGTATGTATGTATGTATGTATGTATGAATATATGTATGTAAAGTCAAAGTCAAAGTGTTTTATTGATCACTTGCACAGTACAACACATGGTCATTCTAAACAGTGAAATTCTTGTGACATGGCAAGCTCACAATACGTAGAAGAGTCACAGAATAAGGGCAAAAAAAAAGAAAAAAGAAATATACATAATAAAAAATATACATAATGAGATAAATAAACACTAGCATTATAAGTATAAAAGTATAAAGTATATATGTATGTATTTATATATGTATTTATGTCTTTATGTCTATCATAATGTATGTATGTATATATCATTATAATTTATGTAAGTGTGTATGTATGGAATGCATTCACGTATATAATATATGTATGTATATATCATCATAATGTATGTATGTATGTATTTATGTCCATCATAATGTATGTTTGTGCATAATGTAAAAATCAAAGTCAGTGTTTTATTGATAACTTGCACAGTATAACAGGGTCATTCTAAACAGAATAACAGCAACAAAAAAAAAG
>OOFB01005890.1:0-11132 GCA_900323305.1 Trachyrincus murrayi
TCTTTGTCATAAGGTCTCTACAGCTCATTTTTCTCTCTCTCTGGAATTGTGCCAATTCTCCCACAGAAATAAAAGACATAGAGAGAGAGCAAGAAAGAAAGAACGAAAAAAAAGAAAGAACGAAAAAAATATATATAAAGAAACTAAGAAAGAAAGAAAGAAACTAAGAAAGAAAGAAACTAAGGAAGAAGGGAAGAAAGAGGAACGGCGGGAGGTGGATTGAGCCCCCGGCTGCTGGAGCTGAGCAGCGGTAAGGAGATCTTCCAGGGGCTGCTACTTGAGTCTGGAGAGCCCTAGTGAGAGACAGCCAGGCCCCTGCCCATTACCTTCCAGGCCCACTGACACCATGCTGATGGAAGAGCCCAGCAGAGAATACAAAGATGGATGATGTACTGCATGGCTAGCAGGTCCCTTTATAATCACTATGTGTGTGTGTGTGTGTGTGTGTGTGTGTGTGTGTGTGTGTGTGTGTGTGTGTGTGTGGATATGGATGTTTGACTGTGCATTTCTGTTGTCTGGGGCACAATCTTACACAGCACTACTAGTCAACAGACGAGAGATGATATATAATAATAGAGGTGATCATTTTAATCAAGTGTATTATTTATAGGAGAGGCAGTAGCTCTGGGGGAAGACGAAGAGCAGTTTGTCTGGTTGGAATGGTTGCTAGTTTGATCTCCGGCTTTAAGTGTTGACTTAAGTCCCTAATTGCCATTGAAGTAGTAGTAGTAGTAGTAGTAGTAGTAGTAGTAGTAGTAGTAGTAGTAGTAGTAGTAGTAGTAGTTTTAATAGCTTAAACCTAGACATATGTTTTGTTGTCACATTTATTACTGTCTTTCTATCTTCTATTAATATTAAATAGCCTAAACACACTTTCACTTTAGTATGTGTGTAAGTGGCCAGGCCTTGAGTTGTTGTTTCGTTCCACACCAAACAGTAATAACCATAACATTATTGTGGTCTTAGTTTAAACAAGTGGCTTTTTAATGTGAGTTATAAAGCAAAGTCTCCTAATGTCACATTACTTCCAGAAGACTAATCATTATCTTGCGCCCGAGCACTCAAGGGGAAATGTATTGAACGTCTGTGTAAATTAGATCTTGGGTCTACTAATAAACATAATCAAAATTTCATTCATCCATTTTGTCTTGACAAACCATTGTCTTGGTCCAGATGGCGTTTGTGTGTTTTTTGCTCTCTGTTTCGCGATCATAATGCTCATCAATTATGTATTACTCATAAATGACTTATCAACTCTTTGCCCTCCTCTGTTTGTTCTCTTTCTCTCCCTCCCTCCCTCCCTCTTTCTATTTCTAGAATGGTCTGTTGCATCCGCTGCATGGCCAGTGTGTTGGTCCAGTCAACCCCAGAGATCTTTTGTTGCTCGGAAATATCCATTTGTTAATGTTTCATATGCAGTGTATCTTTCTCTTCTCACGTCTATATTTAGATTTGTATATAGGTGGATAGATAGCTGGATTATAGATGGGTTTATAAAGATATTACAATCACGATACAAATACAAATAGCCTCATTCATGCCACAGTCTAGAAACTAAAAGGTGGGCTATGGGTCATTTAGTGGCACTGATCTACACCTAAACAACATCATTAGGAGAACTTTAAAGAGTCTAATAAAACCAAACCCATAAAGCCTGCCTGTGATGATCAGAGGAGGCACAGATGGGATTTGATGCAACTCCAGACTCCAGTCACACCCCTATCTCACTTCTATACACACACACACACACACTCTCTCTCTCTCTCTCTCTCTCGCTCCCTCTCTCTCTCTCTCTCTCTCTCTCTCATACACACACACAGACATACTCTCTCTCTCTCTCTCTCTCTCTCACACACACACATACACACTCTTTCTCTTTAACACACACACAAACACACACACACTCATTGAGAATCCTTATTCCATATTATTCCCAGAGGGTGTGTAAGGGCGGCCGTTATTAAAGCAGGTAATTGTCTTACAGTGGTGCTGGTGATATTGGATCCTGGGGCAGTTCTGCAGACCTAATCGGAGGCAACTAGATGTAAAGTCGCTGAGCGGTGAAATGGGGAGCAGGGCTGAGCAGACACAGAGGATGGTATCAGCATCAAAGGGAGTCGATAGCATTGTGCTGTCTGTCTGACCCCGTTGAATGGCACTCGGCCCACCTGTTACCCTATCCCCGCAGGGAACTGCTTCTGCCCCCCATCCACCACCACCCCGTCCTCCGTCTCCTCCTGGAACCAGACACTCCTGGTTCTGAAGGGGGAGATTCTGATCAAGAAACGCAGACAGGGCCTCCCAACGCAGCACACTGCCATCAAAGGGACTGTGCCGCCGTGGTAGGAACACGTAGGAGCTGGGAGACGTATGAGCGGTCTCTCTTGTCGGCTTCAACAATAACCCAACAATTACACCCTCACAAGCTCCAAGATGAGGTTCACGGCCAGGCCATTGTGTCTTTTTTTTATTATAACAAAATCCTAAGATGGCTGGTTGTAGGTTTCAGCTCTTGTTGTTGTTGTTGTTGTGAAACCTACACCCAAAGGAAATGCAATCTGTGGTGGAAAGTAACATAGTGCCCTTTTCCCTTCTTTTCAAGAGGTCTTTTAGATGTATCACAAGACACAATGATAAAGTACAATAAGGATAATTCACCGTAGTGACCGCTTCCTGTCTCAGCAGAAACACTATTGTGGGCTCCCCTTCCTGTTTGTCTGACAGATGTGCTACTGGGGCCACTCTAGTTTTACATACACTAGTCTACATTTACAGCAAACTGTGGTCCCCGCCACTACAATTTCACATTTGTTTCACGTCCTTGAATAAGGTGATATTTCGCAGAGATGACTTTGATAAAGAGGCTTCATCTCATGCAGATTAAAAAACGGGAAAAAAACGCAGTAGCTGCACAAAAGTTGTGTGATTGACAATCGAGATGATGAAAGTTTTGCAAACATTATTAGTGGCCTGTTGGTATTGTTTGGTGCTCTTTTTCTGAATAATGACTAAAACCAGGGAATATAGATATATTGTTGTCTTAGAAAACAATCTCTATGATGATCCAGGGAAATACAACTCACAGCCACATATAGGGCTGTGCTGTGGTTCAGACCATCATCAAGGTTGTTTTGGGTTAGCATTTAATTTAGAGATGGCTGGCAGAGATGTGTTTACATTGTTGTCTCTAATGCTGTCATGGTGAGTAGCAGGGGGGTGACAAAACATATTTTAGGATGATATATAAACCCCTTAACAGGGATGTATAAGCACTTAATCATGCAGGGAAAATACATCTCACATCTAGCAAACAAAACAAAATCTTTAAAAAATAATTATAATTGTCAGTTTGATTTGATGAAATTAGAAGACAATGTGATGAGGATAAAGCAATGAGTCAGACTGAAATTAAATATTAAAATTCATTATAAACGTCTTGTCTTAGCCCTTATTGGATGTCGACAAACACACATAAGAGATGCTGAAAAACATGAGTGCATGTCATGTTTGTAGTTGCGATTTCATGACTTATTTATTTAATCATTATTCTGTTTACCTGATTGAGTCCTGTATGTATTGTCCATGTATGTGTTGTCCACAAATTGTACTTTATTTTGTTATTCATCATTCATATTGTATGATTTAGCATGTAAATCACATTGAACTACAACATAATTTTTTATGAAATACAAATGCACCAAACAAATAAAGTTAAATTGAATGGAAGGTTCCAGACTCTGTAATTAAACCCACGCTGACCCAGGGACACAGGGCAGAAATCAACCCTCACATTCAGCCTATTATCTCTGAGGTCCTTCTCCTTCACAGCATCACTTCAGCGCTTCCCCCACAAACACAGTTAATTTACTTCCTGTCCAGCTGTGCACAGTGTGAGCATGAGCCAGGGCCGGCTGTAGGAGGAAGGAGGGGGGGAGGGCCGCTACCCCAGCCAGCTGGTGCCATTGGACCCCCCCCCTCCCCCCCTGGTTCAGACTGGAAAGGTGAAATTTCTCAGAAGGGGCCTGGACTTGGCTAATAGTTCCACAATCTTGAACTCAGCGCTTTGGAAAGAAGTAATTTTGTCAGCGAGGGGGTCGTACAGCTTTTAAGCTTTTACACACACACACACACACACACACACACACACACACACACACACACACACACACACACACACACACATCTGTCTAGGTCGCAAAAGCATTTATCCATGAAGAAAAAAAAACAAGTGCATCCAACACCTATGAAATTTGAACGCTTTTATGAGTAGTGTTCATGTTCCATAGCGCTGGCGTGATACACTGGGGATTATTCTAGATGGTGCCATTTAAACAACAACCACCAACAAATAACAAATGATGTTTCCTACAGAGAGCATCGTCATCCAAGAAAACAAAATTAACAAAAGTTTGTATAACAGCAGTATATCCCACAAACCAGGATTTGGCAATGTGTTTATCTGATTTACCAAACAGGTCTTTCCCTACGCCCTGTTCCTGGAAAACCTGACACATTCGGTGGTGAACCAGGGACACCCATTGCTTAAACAATGAGCAGCTATCTAATCTATGTGGGAACCAAACCTACACCAACCCACCGCCTACTTCCCTTCGTGGAACGAGCCATATGGCGCTGCAGGAACGACACCCGCATTGTAAACAACAAATAAAACGCAGTATACCTTGTTTGGTTTAAGCACAGTGGCACACTTCTTGAAGTATTTACATGGGGACTAAAGAAGCACAGCTATGTCCTTGTTGATCAGGCCCAAGGCCCAAGGAAGCAGGAATTGAATAAGCAGGCCTTTTCAGCCAGTCCTCGGGGAGTTGTTGTACTCCTCACAAAACCACCTAAAGGAATTCAGCACGAAAGGTCAAAGGCAGGAGTCTCCTTTATAATAAAGTTTGTTTGCCTGTGGTCTTAATATATGCAAAGCTCTGCATTAGAGGTGGACAGAGAGAGGGAGGGAGAGACAGAAAGAGCGAGAGAGCGGGAAAAGAAGGAATTAGAGAAAGGGAGAAAGAGAGGGAGGGGGGGAACAGAGCTTACATACAAACCATTGTTGTATAAGAACAATCCTATCACTTTTTTTCTTGTTCTTTTCTTATCACAGCCTGTTAAGTGAGAATAGCAGTGCTGCTGCTTCATGTGACTAGGGATTAGTATTGAGTCTGTGCTATCAGATCTATGAATCCCATCTCCGCTACTTGCTTTAGTCACTATCTTTCACATCAGACCTCTCCTTCATGCACCTTATGAAAGCTGGGTCATTACTGCGTATCAGCAGCAGTGCGAGGTGGCTACGGTGATCAAACAGACAGACAAACCGCCGGCGTCAGAAACACACATTTGTTGCTCGCGCTTCTTGTGCTTTGATCTTCCGCTCCGTCAGGACAGCCGAGGCTCAGGACTTTGAACGAGAGGGTTTTACGGAGAGCTATTCTCCCTTTACTGCGTTCCTCTTTTGGGGAACTGCATTGATCCTAGACCTAGGAGCAGATATGGTTGTCAAGGATAGCGGTGGTTAAAGGGCAGAGCAGCATCTCCACACCCACAGTTAGAGTTAATAGGTGGTGATGGGTTGAGCCAGGTCTCTGCTGGGGCCCGCTGTAGGCTCATCGTGACTTTTTTCCTGCCTTTTCAGCATCACAAAGACACACACACAACGTCGAACGTCTGCATGCTGTAGCCTAATCAGAAACACAGTGAGCGGTATTGCCAAACAACGAAGGCGTGATTATATGTTGCACACGCCTGCCTGCTCACTTATGAAATGTAAGACGCATGCAGGGAAGTAATGGCAGAAATAGATGAATCCACCTTGTAATCTTCCAATCTCTGATCCATGTTTGTTAGTACACACTGCAGGGAGGCTTATGACTTGGCGGGTATACAGGCTTAGGCATGGACACACAAGCCCAAGGCATTCACTCAACATGCACATGCACACATACGCGTACACCCTACACAGTAACACACACATGCACACAAACACTATATGTACACACACAGACACACACACACAGACACGGTAGGAGGAGAGATGGTTTTCAGAGCATAGTAGTAACAGATAAGTGGCTGCTGTGTGTCTAAGCTGTCAGCCATGGATCATCTCATTTCCTGACCAGGCTGGCCCAATCCCCCCGTGTGTTATTCCAAACAGCCAGGATCATGTGACAGGGCAGCTAGTTGAGGGGCTCTCCCCTGCAGGAGAACAGTGGGGGGACTGTTTGGTCGGCTGTGCCTGATACCCCACCCTGCCTGCTCCCATGGAAGCAGGGAATGGGGGATTACCAGCCTCTCTAGGCCTACAGACCAGGCCCCTGGTGAACTAGATCAGCTCGTTCAGGACTAGGGGGGATCCCCCCCTTGAAACCTGCCCTGTGGTGGGAACAAAGGCATGGGCGGCATTGTCTCCATTCACCTACTGATCAGTGAATGTTTGTTCCAAGCAGGTACCCGGTAAAGTTTTATTTATATAGCCCCTTTTTGAACAAGTGCTTTGCAGAAAATAAAACACGATCAATAACAACCCGGGAAGTTTCACAGTATTGGCCCTTTGCTATTGAGCCATTTAGCAGACCTTTTCAGTGACTTACAGTGAATTCAGAGACACGGCATCAAGGAGCAGGTATGAGTTGGCATCTTGCTCAAGAATGTGTTCAGGCTAAGCAGCTGTGGACATGGAGGATCAAACCCAGTACCTTTTAGCTGGGAGTCAAACACTCTGGTCAGTATCCTACCTGATACTCCACCCTGGACCTCCCGCCTGGACCACCCTCTCCTCAACCCCTCCCCCCCGATCTTCCCTTCTGTCTTACTGTCCTGTGATGCCTCTACTGATAGGAGCTGGAATGTGGACTCATCCGTAAATGAAAAAGCTCTCCCTTACGCCTCGACCTAGCTACATTATTGATAGCTCATGTTGCTGCGCAGAATACAACAACTGTCCCGCTTGTAGTGAAACCAGGCGCGGGCTTGGCTTCACCCTGCGCAGTTGTTTAAGCCTCTGCAGTGGAACGCTGGAGCTAGAGGCCACCTCATTGGTCCACACACACACACACACACACACAATCACACAAGATCCTCACACAAACACACACTCGGATAACTGTCAGCTTAGCATTATGTTTGAGTGAAGCAGTGTGTCACTCGTAACTATTGTTAACATGCGGCCCGCGGGGTCAAACCGCGGCCTCCTGGATGAAACAACGTGATTGTGTGTGTCATCACTTTCAGTTGGGGCTGACCACAAAACAACCGTGATTCCAAGCTATGCTAACATGTCGGCTACTTTTGAAGAAAAGTAGCCATTATGAATGGGGATGGGAAAAAAATGGCTTTTAAAATCTAATTTAAACATTCTGAGACGGTGAACTCGCGCGGACATCGCACTCGCCAAGATTTCCTCACACATAAACAGAAGAAGACAAGTGAGGACCCCGAGCAGCAGAGCGGAGGCAGGGAAGAAGGATCGTATTTCCACTCAGAATATGGTCCCCGTGTCGTCGACCCCTCCTTCAGTCAGAGCCCAGCTCTCAGGCCCCAGAGCTGCTGGCACTGCTCAGAGAGGTCTGGGTAGAGAGCTGTGGTAATGCTCTCACTGCTCAGAGAGGTCTGGGTAGAGAGCTCTGGTAATGCTCTCACTGCTCAGAGAGGTCTGGGCAGAGAGCTCTGGTAATGCTCTCACTGCTCAGAGAGGTCTGGGTAGAGAGCTGTGGTAATGCTCTCACTGCTCAGAGAGGTCTGGGTAGAGAGCTCTAGTAATGCTCTCACTGCTCAGAGAGGTCTGGGCAGAGAGCTCTGGTAATGCTCTCACTGCTCAGAGAGGTCTGGGTAGAGAGCTCTGGTAATGCTCTCACTGCTCAGAGAGGTCTGGGTAGAGAGCTCTGGTAATGCTCACTGCTTCTACTGTGAGCCTGAAAGCCTCGGCACCTTTGAGCTGCCTGGCACTCTGTGCCGCATCTCCAATGACAGGCAATTTGGACGCATGCTGCAATACTGTTGAGCGGCCTGATAGGTCAGCCCTAACCCCTGGACCAATGTGATGGCGTGCAGGGAGCTGGGTGTTATTTGAGCTGTGACCTTGGGAGTCTAGGCACCCATGGTAGAGGTAGTGACCGCGGTTCTCTGAAAAGCCCTTGTGCAAGAGATCGATGGCAGTAAGGGGAACAATATTATCAAATATACTGTATGTATGCTGCATGAATTACCAAAATATGAAAGAAGTGATCATTGGTGGCTGCTGCAAAACATAAATCACTACTGTGTTTAAGAAGTTCAAATCAGCAGCGTTCTCAGAATTTCCATTTGATCTTTCGCTTTCTCTTGCTTACGCACACAGACACACAAACACACACACACACAGACACACACACACACACACACAGACACACACACACACACACACACTCACACATAGACACACAATATTATCTCTCTCTCTCATTCACATACACATACACATACACACACACACACACACACACACACACAGGCACAGAAGACACACCAAAGCAGGCTCCGTTGACATCCTTAGAATGAATAGCTTCCGTTTTGTGGCATGTTTTGTGGCATGTTTATCGGCGTGCTGCTCCGTGGCTGTTGTCCTCGCTGGGTAGCAGCATAATGGAAACAGCAGCGAGATGCACGGATTTAGCTCCTCTTAAGCCACCCATCCATTAACCTCCAAGCCTGGCTTGCGTGGTTAATTGCTGGACTAAATAACCGTTGTTCAGGGGCTCAGAGAGAGAGACATCCACCTGCACAGACGTGTCTGCATGTGTGTGGTGTGTGTGCATCGCATCGTGTGTGGTGTGTGTGTGATTGTGTGTGTGTGTTTGTGAGAGTGTGCGCATGTATGTGCATTAGCGCCCTTGTCCGCTATAGCAGCAGACACCCCCCCTGCCCTCCCATTGTTCACCCGTTTGCGTTGATTCGTCAGCAAACTGGGGCAGGGTGTTAGCGGTGAGAAAACTCCAGATGCATCAGCCCCATTAAAGCTAGCATGCTTGTGGATCCTGTCGAAATAAGGTAAGTGGGATGAGCAATTAGAGCACTGGCACAGGTATCTTTGCCATCCATTAGGGAATTCTCATTGTCATTGGCGGTTTACGCAGCAATGGAAAAGCTCATCACAGGAGTGAGAGATATTGTAGTGTGATCGCTGTTAAGCTGCCACAATGTGGGTAAAAGTGAATGTATTTATTAACGGCTGGCTGGTTTTTGATTACCTGACATTTGACAAGACAAGAAGTCACAGTCATGCCAATTTCCCTGGGAAGCATCCACCGTGCTGAAGACAACAAGGACTTTGATGGATTATCTCGGGGGACTGATCATGTCAGCCGAGATACGGAATCGTGAGACACACACCGCTCCGTCTGAACACGTCTGATTAGGCTTTTAAATGATTTGCTTCTCCACTGAAATTGCCCTCAAGACAACGGAAGAAACTTGATGCGTTAAATGAAAGGTTTGGGGGTGTGACTACACGTTACTCCTGGCCTCCTGCCTTCGACCTGCTGCCGTGGTAATGTGTGCCTCTTTTTGTTCCCGTGCTGTTTAACTTTAGAAAGGCTTGTCTTACATACATGTCTAATTTATCTCCCTCATCTCATAACGCAGATGAATAGCCCAGCGGTAAAGGTTCTCCAGTTACGTCGGGAGAGAATCACACGGCCCTGATGTATTATGACCAAACAACGTATGAATCAGGCGGGCGAGATGGAAAATAAATTACTATTTGCCACAAATAGACCCCCCCCCCCCCTCTTCTCTCCATCACCTCCTTACCACTCACACTTCGTGCATCATTCTTTATTGTGATGTACGGCTACTTTTTATGCCCCGACGTGGTATTTCGGGCTAGTGTAAGGTGTGGCTCATTAGGGAAAGCTTTTATCATTAATAACCAGACGTTGTTTGTGTGAGTAATACACCACGAGGCAATGAGATTGAAGCATTTAGAGCAGGGCATTCATCTTCTCTCCACACACACACACACACACACACACACAAGTGAGTATCCGCCAGCCGTCGTACAGGCTTAGCACACTATGAAGGAAATGTTCTGCAATGGATAGTCTTCATCATTCAAGGTCACGTGCAAAGAGCAAATAAATAGAAGAGAGTCGGGTCTGAAGTGGGAAGGGGAGGAGGAGGAGGAGGAGGAGGAGGAGGGAGGAGGAGGAGGGGAAGGAAGGAAGGCAGAAAGAAAGAGAAAGGAATAACATTGAACTGTGGAAAAGTACAAACAATATGAAAATCAGGAAATATACTCCATGTGTATTATCTGTTCAAACACGGCTTGCCAACTGAAATTAAAGTAAACAATGAGAGAGCAGGGATTTCAGTGCTAGACACTCTGTAGGAATACAGTGAAAAGTGTGTAACGTGGTGCACCGAGTGACCCAGGCTAGGCTTGTTTACCGAGGGAGTCGTACGTGCGGCTCTTATCTGAACACATTCATATCCCCGAGCGCTATCGGCGCGCTTAACGACCAACCGCTTGATAAGAAAACGTTGACCAACTCAATACTATCTGTGCACAGAGCACAAACATGAGCACGCACCTCGTGTAGACTACGTTGTGTGTATTCCTTTTGTTGCGTTTAACCCAAAGCCGCCACAGGACACAGCCTATGCCTACAAATCTGATCTGTGGATTTTTTTTAAAAAACACAATGCAAACATACACGTGTAAAGGCACGCCATCACACACGAATGCACACGATCACACATTGAGCCGACGTGCTACGAGCGCTAATTGAAACCGCTTGGAGGAGGGATGTGCACCTCAGCTGCACGGCTTGACCTTCAGGAGACATCGTCATAAAGTGAACAAAGCGGTGGGAGTGGCTAAAACCCAGGAGAGGACGAAACCCATCAGCCATCAGCCGCACAACAAATCATGAGTTGACCTGTGTATAAAACAAGCGCTCTGGATGACATTTCTTTGTGAGGAATTGTGAAATTCTGTCTTACAGAATTGCACATTTTGCACATGTTACAACAACATGTGCAAAATGTAAATCAAACGTTGCTTCACCCCCCCCCCCCCCCCCCCCCCCCCCCCCCCCCCCCCCCCCCCCCCCCCTCCCCCCCCCCCATCTCCCCCCTCCCCCTCTCCT
>OOFB01005891.1:0-17755 GCA_900323305.1 Trachyrincus murrayi
GAGAGAGATGGGGAGAGGGGGGGGGGGGGAGGAGGGGGGGGGGGGGGGGGGGGGGGGGGTGAAGGAATATATTTTATGTTTCGGGATCATTAGACAGACGGGAAAATAAGCCTCATTGTTATTTTGTTGGTTTTTTTTACTCTACTGAAATGGGTGAATATACTCACTGGAAGAAATTGCTCAGTCCTGAATTCGAAGTCATCGACTGGTGATGAAGTGTTAAGGGAAAGACAACGGATCCGAATTCAAGAGAGACCGGCAACATATTTAAAGTGCAATGCGCAATGTCCATACCCGTTGTGTTAGGCGCTGTGAATTCAGATTGACGTTAAATTGAAAAGAGGAGATTAGGTCAATTTTATATCACAAAGAAACCGTTAATGTGTTATTGATTTCGAATATTTGTAAAGGATATTAAGCTTCAAAGTAGTGGCGGTCTCGATCCGCACCTGTGAAAGCATAACAAAAAGGAGGAATATGAAATGAATAAATGCACGACCTTCACACATTCATTTGTTGTGTTAACCTGCATCCATAGAACACAGCAAACGAAAACGACAAAAAAGAACATACCAATAGTATAATTGCATATGCATGCCTAATGTCCACCTACAAGTGTTCCAGGGTTCCAGGGTTACGTTTATAAAAGGCTTTAAAGAAAATGAAGTAGAATTAATAGGTTTAGAAAGTTTTCTTTATTGTATTCTAGCTACCGGGAATAACAGGGGTTGCTCTGGAAACAAGCCCCGGTGTGTTATTAATACAAACCCATTCTCATTCAAAGCATGACCAGGCAAACTTGCTTTGGCTTGCTCTTGCTAGCGGGGCAATACATTTAGTTTTAAATCAGCACCGATTACATGTATTATTTATGTTCAGAATGTATTAATATCATTGTGAGTCGTATTCCTTAGCCCTGTTGCAGTTAAAATATTACCCCTAGAGGGAATTGGGGTTTCAAAGGTAGGATTGAACAGATGGAAAAGGTAAACAGCAACACAAGCACTTTTTTTGTTTCAAATCCATCGTCGATTATAGTTAAGAGTGTTGTATGCTGCATGACATGTTATATATAGGACCAGGAGTGTGCATGGCTGTTGGTATTTCAAAACAACATGTGAATAAAAGCACAATGCACCATTTTCCACAGTTATGTTCATCTTTTGATGAGGGGCTGATAAAAGTAAACAACTGTGTTTACAAATCTGTTTCTGTAGCAAGCCAATAGTGGTCTCTTGGTTTCTCTCCATTAACGTGAGCCTTTCCTCCACCAGAAACCTTCAAGCTGGAAAAGGCTTTGTTCACGACCGCCCCTGGACAAACGTGAAAGGAAAAGTGCTTTGATGTCATTGAGGGCAGAGCACCAGTTACCTTGGACCGAGTTGATGTAGAATAATGAGGGAGTTGTTTTCTATTCTGATGAGAGTGCATATACTTTGCATTAAGTGCAGGCCATTTCGTTTTTTCACCCGCTGTCCTAAGAAGTTCGAATCCATATTTCATGTCAAACTGGCATTAAATAGTCATGCGGAGTGTTTCACCGATGAATAGATAGAACGGAGTTCGGTAGAAATGATAAATTCATGCTGCCCATCAGCATTTCAGTCATTTTAAATATAAAGTGTCTTCAATAAGTTGGCTGTCAGTCTGCTCAACTGAATCCCATTAAATCACATTTATACAGCATAGACGGCTTTAACATTGAACATTGAAAATCGAGCATTTCATGAGTTTTATGAGCAAGCAAATTCTAGCTACACAATTGTATACTGGCTACATTATCTCCAAAAAATACCTTTAAATTTAAGTTTAGTTGCCTTTCACATGAGTCATGCTATGTCCTCTACCACTAAAAATCTTCAATTTCTGTAAACACCCTCCGGCTGGTATGTACACCGTAAAAAAATAAATAAATAAATCTGCCTTAAAAGCCTCAGAGCACAGACTTCACTCCAGTGGTGCGTGTTGGGGAAACAGAAGGTGACTGAAGGCAAGGGGAGGTGGGTAAAGTGGAGCAAAGCTGGCTGGGTGGAATCACAGCGTGATACTGGGGGAGCCAATTTAACACAACTTCATAGTAAACAGCCTCTCCTCCCACGGAGGATGTCTAAACCCACCCCAAAGAAAGAAAAAAAAAAAAAAAAAAAAAAGAGGGATACATGCCTCTCAAAATAGGACAGTTACAAAAAGAAAATACATTAAAAAGTAAATAAATGCAACAACAACAACAACAACAACAAAAAACAGCTGGCAAGGGAAATGTGCTGTAGTAAATATGGACCGTATGGGGAATTGGTATGACCGCAGGCTACGAGTGACATCTATGATCTGGGACTCCAGGTAATGGATGCAATGGTCTCGGTGTTTTCTCCTATTAATGCCCAGGTTATGCCATTAAAAGTAAGAATTGTCATACACATGTGTGTACCCCTTTCTTTTTAAAAGCATTTGCCAAAAGCTATATTCCATTGAAGAAGTGTTGGAGCCATATATGCAAAAAGTATGAAATAGTAAAGTGACATTCTATTGAATATCCATTGATTTGCATATAGATTCTGAATACACGTTTATTTATCGTAAAAGAAAGTTGATTATTAGATTATTGAACGTACTGCACTAGCTCCATTTAGATTTTGAGTCTTCGGCCCATTTCCCCCTGCCGGCATCTGTCTACTTGTTGGAATGCTGGGATATTTCGATGGCTGCGGCCAGGACACCGGGCTGGCTTTTTTTGGATGTTTGTTTTGGAATGCGGTCGGAGCTGGCAAGAGACAGTCACGGTCTTCAAGCGTTTATATCATTACTGAGCGTTTTCTTTTGAACGTTACACGAGCCATTATCCTGTGCTTTTATTTCCGTTTAGCTCGAGTGCTTTGGATGCATCTAAACTACTTTAGTTTGGCTTTTCGTTCGCTTGTGTCCGAGTTGAACTGAAGTTTGCTATCCAGTTTGCTTGAGAAAAACATAGCCGCTACAAGAAGTGTACATGATTTCCACAATTTAAACACAACACCCCCAGTAACAGGCATGACAATAAAGGTCATGTAGAGGGGGATAATCAATCATCCTGACTTTCCCATTTACCGCTACGGAGACATATTGATAAGCAATCAGGCAAGACTGATCAGCCATCTCCATTTGATTGTCAAAAGTCCAAGAAGTATAAACCTATTTACCGGGCTCCAATTGGAGCAGCATGTATTGATCTGGGGGCAGATTGCTGTTCTGGTTAAGGATAGCATACACCAATGATTTATTTTGGCAGTCTGATTCAAACACTGCCAGCTACATATGCATGAATGATTAATGGTCAACCTAATCGACCATTCCATTGATTAAACTCGAACAGTTTTCAGAAGTGTTGGCTGTCTGAAGTCATTATAATGTGTTTGTTTGGGGGGGGGGGATTATAATATGTTTTTTTGGCAGTAGGTCATATGCAATAAATTACTAAAAACATAAATTCAGTTTTAAGCATTAAGGATGTTGTTTAGGCGTGTGAATATAGTTATATGCGTCTGACTTACCACCAGGTCGGGGTCTTGCAT
Source organism: Trachyrincus murrayi (assembly GCA_900323305.1). Classification (NCBI taxonomy): domain Eukaryota; kingdom Metazoa; phylum Chordata; class Actinopteri; order Gadiformes; family Macrouridae; genus Trachyrincus; species Trachyrincus murrayi. The sequence goes on from OOFB01005891.1 coordinate 3,549, forward strand.
GAGGCTCAGTATGACCTCGTAGAGTAGAGGTCGAAGGTCGGATTTGAATTTCACAGAGATCCACTGGCCTATGAGCCAGATGACCCTTCTCCGAATCAGCTTGTACCTGGAGAGGACAGGTATGGAGAAGAGGGAGGGGAGGTGTGAATAAGACATTAATGTGACACAAGGGAAGAAGGAAAAAACTGAAAAGAGAAATTGACAAAGAGCTGCGGACGAGAACACAAGGAAAAATGAACAGGACGGAGAGAACATGAACAGAGGAGAACGAAAGGTCAGTGCAGATTAAGTGCGGAAAAGAGTAAGGTGAGAAGACAGCGAAGGGCATCAGTGAGTTCTGCTGGCGAAGGAAGACATTACAGAGACACATCCTCCAAGGCACCACCCTCATCTTAATGTAGACAAATTAAGATTAAGATTAAGATTGATGCTCTAGTCCCGTCGACGGAAAGTAACCACTAAAAATGACAGAGGTTGGATTTTGTATTTTTCTGTAACACACGGAAGTATGTGCCACCATTGCTTGCTGCTCTCCATCTTTCCATTCAGCACGGCGGGTGTCTGCCGGAGATTGCAACTCAATTTATTATCTAAAAGAGAGCAAACCACATTGATGCATCCCACTTGCATGCAGACGCGACTCCGCAACATTAAAACCAATCTCAAACACTATGTTGGCCAGCGAAAGCACGTGCTGCAGCAGATTAGGGTCCCCCAAAGAAGCAGATATTCACATTAAAATGTGCTCTAAAATAACTTAATGGAGTGGGAATGGGCAGGGGTGGGTAAGGGACTTGATGAATGCAAGCAAAAACAGGAGGAAACATCCCTCGGCATGTTTACATGCACACTAACATCCTGATGTCACTCAGATTTCCCACCTGGGATGAACGAAGTACATTTCATCCTATCTAAAATGTGCCACTATATTGTAAACACCACATTCAGAATATCTCAGCCTGGGGCATCTTTCAAACAACAGTGGGGAAGGATTACATTAAAAACATGTATTTCAATCTCTAATAATAGTAGCTTTCATCACAAGCGTGTCTCTCCTTGTCTCGGCCCATGTACGTGTTTGAGACAGTGTACGAGGATAGCCTAGAGAGAGCAGAGGGGCTGGAAGAGCCTAAGAGGTGGAGACACTCACTCCCACTTGTTACAAATATGGAAGGAGCCAGTGGCTGAGCAGACAGTGAGCCAAAAACACAAAACAGCCACGTGAGTCAGGAGACAGGAAAGTGAGTGTAAAAGCACGGTTTATACTGTGATGTTGTCGGGCACTCTGTAGATTAAAACAGTTACCCTTTACACTTGTAAAAGTCTTCCCTGCGGTTTACACATGTAAACGGGTGTCCCACAAGATTGCACATTAATCATCGTCAAAAAAAAGCAACGCATAGACAAATCAGTGCCATTTCAGGTTGAAATGCCACTTGGACAAAGAACCTCCTTAAAAGCACACGTTGGTGCTAATGGACTCGTGTACTCAAACAGTAGCAGAGTAGCAGTGAACATCACTTTCAAAAGCAAATGAAGGTGGACAAAGCAATATGGCGTGCCGTAAAGACTTAATGGGTGCAGTAGACTGGGCAATGGTTACAGCTCTAAAAAGCGGGCACTTTTAGTGCCAGTGGGTTGTCGGCACACTTCCAAAGCATTCCACTGAGCAGTAAACTTTCATGATCATTGGCTTAGAAACCAAACACAGATATTGCCCATCATAATTTTCCCCCTATTAGTCCACAAACATGCTTATTAGGACCTTACACCCCACTTATTCTGGGACATAAGACCATTTATGTTAAGGAAATTGACTTCCATAATAACAAAGTGAAACCCACTGTGTGGTGGATAACTTTTATTGGTTATTCATGTTATGCATTATTGACTCCTGAGGAGTCAATAATGCATTCATGTAGCATCTCAGATTTGGCACAATGGAAATATGAAGTATATGCATCATGAAGTCATGTGCATAATTGAACTTGGGACTTGCCAGCAGGTGGACCCAAAAGAGACCAGGGTGAAGCCGCTAGACCTAGACATGCCTGAGGTTACACATTGCTGCTTTTCTATTGGCTTGGACACATGATTACACTGTGATGCAGGCATGTATACAAGTGTGGTCCCATCAGACAGGAAAGGTGTGGGGAAGGGCATGGAATCTCTCGATAACGTCCACATTGAATATAAACCAGGTCTTATCTGTGGATGGATGGTTAAGGGTATATTCTATATGCACGTTGGTTTGGTTTGTATGTCATGTCCAAGGACGCGGACATCTGAAGAGATCAATTAACTGACTTGGTATGTACAACAAAATGACCCCCTCTTTTTTTTGTGTCCTACATTTCCAATTAACACAAAAGCTGAACAGCATATAGCATATTGTACGGCTCTCCTCTCGGTCTACGACAGGATGACTTTCAGCCATCGACCAGAGACTCACGTCCACTGTTCCCTGTTGAGGGCAGGGGCCACTCACTACACTTGGGTAGGAGGACAACTCTTTGATTCAGTATTAGTAATATAATACTTCACCCATAACATTAGAAATAAACACGTAGAGCGTGTATAAATGATATGCACCATTTGATATTTGTTCAATTTCACAGTTAATCAGTTTTCTACTGACAAAGATACACAAACACACAACAAACAAGAGCTATGTGGATACAGGAATATTATAAGCATCACAATGTTGGTTACAGCGGCAGAATTACATGGGAACTTTTAATTGAAAAAGCATTGTGTAAATGTGATTTGAGATAATAATGAATTAATTAAAGATGCGTGGAAACGTGAGGAATGGCCTCGCTAGAGTTTGTTTTTGTTTTCGTGGCAATGCTAGTGAATTACAACGGCGAACCCTGCCGTGAGACAGTATATGTCTACAATGTTTCCAGTCATCCAGCACCTCCGGCAGAATCTATCGGCGGAACAATAGAACATGTAGAAGGTTCACCGTCTCCCTTTATCAGTTTGAGTAATATCAGATGATCCTCCCAGCCATTTCAGGAGATGCTTTTTTTTGTACGTCTATTTGCAGAAGCCTATCTGGTCCGATGCCCTGGTGGTGACTCACTCAAGGTGGAAGAGTCAATTTGGCCATGGGCATGGGTGGAAGTGTGAAAAGCAGATGGAGGAACTGTGTGTTGGGAATGGATGCCAGCATTGAGAGCCACTGTGCGTTTCTCCTCGCACGGGGGGCCCAGAAAATGACGTCGGCACATTCGGGGGCCCATAAAATGATGTGGGCACATTCGAGAGAGCGCGTGACAGTGACACACATCCACAAGAGAAGGGAACGTATTTGAGAATACGTGGCTCATACACGCATGTCGGGCTTACGTAAAATGGTGAAAGATGTGGGCATTAATATTTAAACATTGGCTGCATTGTACAACCATACAGACAGGCAATCATTCGAGGCATTCGGGGCTCAAGTTTAAATGAACAAAACATTTCTCTTCTTGCAGAGGCAAGAGGAGAAATGAGCAGGTAAATGCTAAACCTAAATCCCCTCTGGCCCTCCTCCTGATCACATGAGATGGATACACTCGGAATTGCGCATAAGCTCGGACCACCGCTCTAATGGCGTCCATCCCGTCTTGGTTCTACTGATAATACCCGAGAGTACCAGGAGCCAGACGGGCATATCACGCTATGGATCACCCCTGTCACAAGGATCTAGGATGAAACCCAGGAAAGGCAGACGTCCACCGTCGACAAAAGGTCCCTCCACAGAGAGCTAATCATGAGCTGTGAAGAGCACCTGGTTCATTGACAGGTAACGCTAACCTCTCACCTCCTGTCTCTGTGGCGGCGCTGCTTTCACAGCCTGTCATACAGCCAAGTCTCCAGTAGCCGCTCTGACGGCATCACATCACCTCTCCTCATTGGAGGAGACAAGACCATTAACCTCACCTCCCCCCATCCTTTCTCTCTCGTTTTTGGTTTTTATCCAAATCATCATCATCGTCGTCGTCGTGCTCGTCTTTATCTGAGAAGCCCAAGCCCTGAAGCATCCTGCGTTGCCCTTGAAGACTTAACGGTCCTCACCCAGGTCCTCATCCAGCCGACCACCATGGGACCAACAGAAGTCCCTACCAGCAGAGCTGGCAGGGCTGCCTAACTCTGCAGGGAGCTGGATCCGAGTGGATCCAAGCGTAGTGTGTGAGGGAAACAAAGTCCTTGGAATACTGCTGGGTGGCAGATGCCAAAAGGAAGGTGCTTCCTGAGGCACCTGCCCAGGTAACACATGCTTTAGAACTACTTTACCAACAGGGCTCTGCGTATAACCTGCACTCACCTCAAACACAAGCTGGGACTGAATCCACACAGAGGCCCAGGCTTCAGTTTACCAAATATCAGAAAATAATGGACAGACACCACACAAATAGAAACAACGCAAAAGAGAGCACAGTGACAACGGACAATTTGCAGACAGATTTCAGCTCTCAATGTCAAAGGTAAAATCATACGAGTCTGTTGTACACAAGACAGTACCTTATGAGCAAGATAAAAACATTGCATATTATTTTGATAAGTTACATAAGGTACTGTGTGCCATCCTTAATGTGTAAAATGCTTGTTACTACTTATTCTCATGTACAGGCTCTCATCACATACAACACCACATCGGCAATGCAGTTTTGCAGTCCAGAGAAATAAGGTATACTTGAGTCATTTACAGCACATTGTCATAATTGCTGTTGTTGTTAATTTCCCATGTGCTTTTTTTGTATCTTGTAATTACTTTAAGCTACCAAAATAGGACTTAATGAATGTGTGCATTTGCATACAACACCATGTTGTCTCCATGCGTACGAGAGGAAGACATGCAGAAGTGCTCCACTTCAAACTGAGTCCCCTGTGAGCGTGCACTGTTCCAACGATAAAATGCCAGCCAACAAACAGAGGATAAAACCTTTGAAGAAGAGAAAGAAACGTGGCCATTGAGGGGGGCGGGAGAAGGCGACTGAAGTCAGCCTTGTAGTTTGGGACAATGAGATGGATCTACCGGGGGAGCGTTACCTCAACTCCCAAAAAAGAATAAAAGGACTCAAAACTAAATGTGTGTGTGAGCGGCGACCTGCCCTCCCACCTGCACGATGATGTGTGAGGAGACGCGTCACGGTGACAGGCGCGGTGACATCAGCACACCTGTCTCATGGCATCACCGTCCATCGCCCCCCCGAGTGGCGACCCTAACCCGGTGCCGCTGGCCATATCCTTTGATGGCTTTGAAGGGGTGAGAGGTCTGCCTGAGAGCCAGACTGTGGGTGTGCGTGACCATTGGCTCAAACTCTTCACCTCTCACATGGTTTTTCTTTTACTAATGCATCTTTGAACTCAAATGTCTTTGTTTTTTAACTCCATTGTTGTTGTTGTTGTTGTTGAGGAAGAAGTTCTTTAACTCTGAACATAACCACCAGCTCCTTATATGGCTTTTGGGCATAACCGACAATTAACAATTAACCCCTATACAATTATTTTGACTGATTAAATCTGGTTAATTAGCAAATTAGCAAACTGTTAAATAAATAATTTTGGACCATGTTCATACATTTCCCGGGAAAGCGTATCTTATTTTGAAGCATGCCTCCAACTGTGCAGAAGAAATGCAGAAGAAAACAAAGGCGGCCCATGGTTACCGTCTTTACTCAAAGTCCGATGCCACAAGTGTGAGGGAATTCATTTGTATACGGGCTACCAATCGGCAAAGGTTGCATGGATGTGTAATCACACTGCTTAAACTCTACTTGTTGTATTTAAATTCTCAACAAACTGCCCATAGTTTCCAAACCTGCCAACTGGAATATTGTTCCACTTAACCGGGAGGTGCTTTTCTGCTATGGTCGTTGGTTTAATAGTCCAAACACACTGCTAATTATCAAGGTGACACAGACTTGCAAACAAAGACGATCATTTATTTCGTATTGCTTAGTAACAGATAAATGAGTGTACTGGTGTACTATAGAATATGGCTAAAACACGGGTAACGTACCGTTGTTAAAACGTGACGTGTATTGGCTATATTGACCATTGAATACATTTGCATTTGTATATAGTGTATGTGCATTTTGTGTTACAATGGCAGACCAATTATATTAATATGAACGTAGCTGCATGTTTAAAGTGATTGGACAGGGAATGTCATATTTCTACCCTGTGAAGTTAACACACAACAGCCATACTGTGATGAAGCAGGACTAGTGCGAACAACTTTGTGATTTTTGTTATAGTTAGTTTTAGTTCTTTTTGTTGACTATTTTTGATATTGTAAATAAATAATATGTAAATGATCATTTTCGGGCCTGATCACACCGTTCTCATCATCATAACTACACATAAATATTTTAATGGCCTACATCCTCTACTGGTGTAACACGTTTCACATTCACCCCTGAGCACATTAGCTCCAATTGAGATGCATGTTATTATGTCCATTGTCATTTCTTTGATGGATGTGTAGTGGATACACACACTAATTACATAATATGGACATATAAGAGGTTTTCAAACCGTTAAAATCATACCTGTGATGGCTGACCTGTAGCTCCCCTAGAAGCTGGTTTTTGAACCACTGGTCAAAATCCACGTTGTCAAAAAGCTCATACGCTGCCAGGCCCACTGCATTATACACTGTGGAGAAGAGACCGCAAGTCACACATTCACCGCCATATGGCAAAAATATCACTAAAAAATCAAAGTTTGATAAGGAAGTGTGTGTGTTTGTGTATGTGTGTGCCCTGCGGAGACAGTTGTTCCCTGTTGCAGGTGTCAGGGGAGTGATCTAACCACATATGGACCCAGAGGTATGTCCTCATGCATATTCTCTCTCATTTACTCAAATGGATGGACGGGTGGATGGGGCAGGCACCGAGACGACGGCAGGATAGGTGCTTCTGTAGCAGCGGGGTATCAGAAGTTTCAAAAGGGCATTGCAATAAAACGCACGAATAACAATAGCCCTCCTCGCATCGTCAGCAGCAGCCTTCTTTAGTAGCCGAGATTTGTATTTAATGAGTTCTAGGTACTTTAAACAGCTGCTAAAAAATAAAAATAAATCGATAGACGATGTTTTTTTCCATTTGTTCTTCCGTTGTTTTTTGATACCCCATTGCCTTTTTGTTGAGCACTCTGTGGGCAGTAGCCCTTCAGCCGCGCATTTTAGCACATCAACACAATCCTGCGATATGATTGGGTAGCCCACATGGATCTCCAGGGGGGTAACCCTGACAGGCCAGTGGTCGAAGTACTGAAGGATAATAAGGGAGGTAGGGAGGGAGGGAGGGAGAGAGTGGAAGGGGGGAACGAGTTGAGCAGTTGATGACAGGAAGGACATAGTGAAAAGAGAGAGTGAGGGGCAGGGTGAGAATGGATCATAGAAGGAATGTGTTGTGTAACAGAAACAGGCGCCGCTCACCTGTTTGAATTCACGTCATGAAAAGGATTGACCTCGACTCACCTGCATCCTTCATCAGTAACTGAACAGGATCCTCCACGTTGGTCGGTCCTGAAAAGAGACAGATTGTGTTCATTCATTTATATAGCCGGTAGCATTCACATAGACTTTCCAGTGTGGCAAGCTATAGGAGGGTTTCACATGATGTCATTCACATTCCAAGCCGCCATCTTGGTACTTTTTCACCATTATAATAGTAACAAGAATAGTAACAGCTGGCTCCTTGGTTATTCACGCAGTTGGTCAAGCAGTACCAAGATGGCGGACTTTAACTGATCTTACGGAACTTCAGATCACATGATTTAAACTATTTTATAGACTCTCCTTTAAAAGCTGCTGGAATTAAAATTTGAAAATGCATAAATACAAAAGATGTCATTGTATCCAATGTTTATCGACCAAATGTGCGAGAACTGTGGTCCTTAATTGAATTTAGGAGTCGGACATTAATTATTTGAAACAGACCACACAAGCCATTAAATATCTATTAACGAAAACCCAAATTCCATTTGGCAGACACATTTGTTTGTTGCAATATGTGTATAAAAAGGTGCCATTTTTCAATGACTAAGGCCAGAAGCATACTTCTATGTCTGAGTGTCTGCATGCAGACATCTCTGAACGTGCCTGCCAATACGCCTGGCAATGTAGTGCCACGTCCACATGCTCATCAGTGACCTTGCTGTTCTTGTCACGTTTGCGTGAGGGGATTCACAACAACAAGGCTCTTCAGATCTACATCATGTCTGTTGTTGGCAGTCACCGCTTTGTGTTCATTTGCGCGTTGCCATCACTGTTGTCGGACAAAGAGAGCAGATATGATGGAGGTGTGTGCCCAACACTCCCTGATGTTGTGTATTTTCTAGGGACGGGAATCGGCAGGGACCTCACGATACGATATTATAATTTATTATTTTTTTGAGGCAACCTGACAATGCAGGTATTGCTGAAATAAAGAATCCCGATACTCACATAAGTCAAATTTTTTCCCCCCACCGCTAGTATTTTAATTAATCATGATTCAGCCTCACATCCGCAATGCATGGGAAATTTGACTTAAAGGGGAGGGAGGGTAGTATAGCGGCTAGGGTGTTCTGACTCAGAGTTCGATTCCCCAATGCCCGCATGCTGCTTGCAAGTATCCTTGAGCAAGACGCCTAACCCCTACTTGCTCCACAATGCCATGATAGCTGAATTCACTATGAGTTGCTTTGGATAAAAGTGTCTGTGCTAATGCTAAATACTAATAGTAATTTTATTTAAGGACTTAAGAAAGAAAATTTTTCAAGAACATACCTGCACTCCTACTTGATCACATTCAGTGCTTTGCCAAATCCCTGGCTTTGGCAACAACACAGCCTTGTACAAGTAATACTGTAATATGTCCCTGGCAGTGATCTTCTCATTCTCCATTAGTCCTTCGTTCTTGTGTATCCCTGTTCAAAATCAATATCTCCTCTCCTCTACCATAGAATTATCCGATCAGGCACCCTTCCTTACACCCACAGAAGCCATTTCCACCCTGTCAGTTGCAGCTGATGGCAGCTGAGGAGACATGGTGGCTAGCAAAGCCTGTAATTGTGGGAGCAGTCTGCTGTCATGAGGGCCGTTTCGGCTAATTCAGCCACAACATAACAACCAGGCAGAAAAGAGCAACAGGAGTCAGGAGAGAGTGTGTCTGTGTGTGTGTGTGTGTGTGTGTGTGTGTGTGTGTGTGTGTGTGTGTCCGTGTGTGTGTGTGTGTGCATCAAATCTCGGGGCATGACATTCTGAACAACAGTAGATACAAATTCTTCTTCTTCTTCCCATGCATTAAAAAGCACATTGGAAAGTGAGTACAGCTGCGTTGGCAATGAGTGTGAGATCCTCTGACCGGCCAACAATGATAATAAGGGTTCTGGTTCTGATTCTGGAGGCATGTTGCCCGTGTCACTGACCCTGGAGGTTCTGCACCATCTCCAGCAGCACCGGTGTTAAGGTCTGGCTGTATTTGTGGAAGATATCTAGGAACAGTACTTCTGTGCAGGGCTAGAGAGGAAAGAGGGGAAAAAAGTAAAGAAAGTAAATATAGCAAAAAAATAAGGTGTTTACAGCGTGAGGGTGAGTGTGTGTGTGTGTGTGTGTGTGTGTGTTTATATTCCCAACTCACACATACACACAAATGACTAAAATGAAAACAAATTGAAATGTAGACACAGAGGCACGCGAACACACACAGAATCTCATTAACGGGCAAACAGAGCCTCAAGCTTGCAGTTGAACAGAAAGTCAACGTGGTGTTGGCAGGATACAAGTGCATGAGGGTGTTTGGGTTTAATATGTTTCAAAAGGAGAGTTGGCGATGGGGTCTGTCGTTCGGATTTATAAACATCAAATAAGGACAAAACTAAAAAGAAAAGAATCATGAAATACAAAAAACCGTGAAAGAAAGTAGAGTGGTCAGACATAGAGACGATGGTACAGTGTATTTAGGATGATAGTGTCCAACGGATCCAAATGACAGAGGAAAAAAAAACATTTGTCTAGACAGACGGCCGTTGACCATATCAATGAACGCACGAAAAAGTAGAGCAACGTTTCACACAACGATGAGAGGATGCAAAACGACACCAGCTCCAGAGTCGTGCGACAGTCGCAATGAAAGTCTGTCGGTGAAAGCCGGCTGAGCGACGACCTTATTCATCAGCTTTTTCAAAAGAGCAGGTTAAAGGTCAGTTCACACTCAATATCACTAATCCGCCGGGGAGAACAGAGGTGACAGCGGCATTGATGGGTGCATGTCCACAATCAGACGATCAGTGGCCATAATAGCCGCACAGAGACACTGATGGGCCAACCATTCGCCACCCGTGACCCAGTCACCTGCATCGCCGAGGTGAAATGAATGAGATGGTGGTGTCAGCGTTTTCCATAGTGCAGTCAGTGTATGCATTCAAATGCAGTAAAGGTCTGTCTGTCTGTCTGTCTGTCTCTGTGTGAGTGTGTGTGTGCGTCTGTGTCTGTGTGTGCGTGTGCGTGCGTGCGCGTTTGTGTGTGTGTGTGTGTGTGTGCGTCTGTGTCTGTGTGTGCGTGTGCGTTTGTGTGTGTGCGTGTGTGAAATGTAATCATTACAGTCAGTGCTTCTCAATAGGGTGTGACACATCCTTTCAGCCAGTAGCTCTCTATTGTGTGTGATGGAAAGTAATGATTAATTCTGGGAATGTGTACGTACTGTCACAGAGACAGTGATGTTATTTATTATGAATTTTGAATGCGTCTCTAATCCAATATGTTGATCCAAGATTTGTGTCAAATAGTGTTGACAAAATATAATAACAATTGTATGTGAATATGGTATAAATTAGGAAGGCATTTCACTCTGAGATAGCACAAGTAAGGCTGAAGTCGTATGGGCAGGATATGTGGTACTACATGCCATGCATTTGATTGAGGGTTGGTGGAAATGAAAGCGAATGCTAAAGCAACAAAACAGAATAAATAAAAATGTGTTGATTTCTTTAACGTTTTTATTGCTGTGGTGTGCCTTAAAAAAATAGCAGAACCCTGATGCTATGCCCAAGTGAGCTGAGCCATTTACAGTTACATCTAGGAACTAGACCAGCCCAAGTGAGGCACCGGAAGCCAAGTGGTGAAGCAAAGCAGAGAGGGGCTTAGCATAAACCACAACATGAGAGCAGAGGACAAAATTGGTTCAATGGTGTGTGTGTGTGTGTGTGTGTGTGTGTGTGTAAATAGAAAACCAAGGCCAATAGATCAGCAGTCAATGAGTTAGAGTCACAGCAATATCTGTAAAGCCTTCGGGACTAGGATGTTTCAAGATAAAAAATGTGTTATACATACATAATTCATTAAAACGTCCCAGCAGTATGAAAAAAGTCAATTTATGGATTTTATTTGTGAGTATTACCCTGCATGAAAGATGTGGAAGAAATCATTACAAAACAACAAATCATTACAACATAGACTAAGAACAGTTTCGATCAACGTTTCTGCTTCCTTTGCAGCAACACCATCGAAAGTTTCAGTGTCTTGAGTGAATATGTTATCAAACATTACCCTCCACTGGCAATATTTGCTGTTGCTGATATTTCTACTTTACACTGACAAATAAACGTGCAAGTGTCTCAGTTTCCATCTTAAATTAATCTCGACACCGCGGATATTTCTAGCCTGGATGGGTAATTAGATTAAATACATAATAAACGCCATTTTGACAGTGAGTAAAACACGGGAATGTGTCACTGCATTTTAAAAAGAAAATACTCTTGTACGCATTACATTCTGGTCTACATGTTGTGCAGTCAGGACATTCGGCTATCCACTATATATTCTCTGCTGCCCCGTCCCTGTAAAACCTTCCAGCTAAGGACAGAGTGTGGTGTTGCGGTTGTGATTTCTGTACATTGGGGATAATTTAGTGGGTGTGGCGATGGCGACAGACCCAGCAAAGCAGAGGGAGAGTGAGGCTGCTGTGCCTGGGTCCGTGCATCACAGAGGGGCTGTGTCTGCAAAACCCCACTGATGCCCCCCAGGTTGCTAGGGGCTGTCTACACAAATGCCTGAATCAGGCAGGCACATGGGAATACAACAAGCACGGTGGGACCTCGAGATCATAGTAGAACTGTATTATTCATTGCTTTAGAAACCACACACACAACACATGCATGCTGTGAGGAAGCTGGAAGGTACCTTTGCCAAGACTTCAATAACCATACGGTACGCTTGTTCAATTTGTAGGAGGTGCAGGGTGACACACACACACACACACACACACACACACACACACACACACACACACACACACACACACACACACACACACACACACACACACACACAGTCTTAGTGTTCAAGAACATACAGGTGAAAAGTCAATTTGCCAGTGTGTCAGACCACTGAGGTGAAACAGGCAGTGACGGTGCCATGTTAACTCCTAATTTGGCTGTCATGTCATGTGTTCATTTGTACTTACCCTTAGACTGTACTTCCAGGAGTCACCACCTGTTTCCTCTACAGCTGTTGAGAAGAGAACAATAGGAAACGAGGTAAGACAAGGTAGAGGGAGCGACTCATGACTCATTCTCTGAGTATTAACAATGGATTCCATTGGTCAAAGACTTCCCCCACATGGTTCCAACAAAAAATGTCCTGCTACAAGGGTACAGGATTCAATGAAGCATTTAATGAGGAACAGGAGATCTAGTAATTCAATGACCAAGTAACAGAATTAGAACGTGGAGCCAAGATAAAGTCAAAATGTGAGGTTGAGAAGAGACGAGAAGAGAAGAGATCTGACGGCATTGTATTTCCATGGCGTGAGAGCAGGCCGGTAGTGTCCCTCTAGAGGTTTAATTAGACTGGTGAAAGGCAATTCTGTTGAAAGGCAATACAGCACATTTGCATTGCTTAATGGTGTGCAGCAGGAACAGTGCGAGGACGAGCCGTATACTAATGCACGTTTCTGCGTGGCCGACGGGTGTTTGTTTGATCTGCTGTCTTGTTTGTTTCAATGTGTACAAGACGTCTCGCTGTGCAGTGTCTGATGGAGCATACCGAAGCTCTCGGGGTCCTCCTCCCACATGGTCAGCTCTTCCTCGGTGAGAAGGAAGTAGTGCGAGACGAGCCGACGTCCGATCTCCGTGAGCGTGGCGTGCGTGAAGAAGGCCGTCTTGATGCTGTGAGCCTCCAGACTCTCCGGCTTACTGTCTGAGGAGCGGAGAAACGGACGACGTGAGATCAGCTCATCTCGTCATCTTTATGTTCAGTTATTGCGTCTTTTATTTTCTCCGGTGTCATTTTATGATCTATTTTTTTTCATCCGTTATCTGTGACATTATGTATTTTTATTTCATCATATATTCTATTTCCACCACCGCAGTTAATGTTCAACTGCCTCTATTGATCCTTCGAGTATTTATTTATTTCACACACACACACACACACACAAACCTCGTGTCAGTCAATCGGACTGACAGCTGGGCACTGATAAATAAGTGACGCAGCTGCGCTTGCACTCTGCTTCTCGGATACAGACGCAACTTTCTTTGACCTTGTAAGTTAAAATAATAGCTTCAAGAGAGACGGAATAAGTTTCAAGAGACACTTGAAAAGATTTGGCTTGGGTCAAACTAGTGAGAAACCTCCACGCTCACTTGCCTGCCAACAATCCAACGAGAGAGCATCAATCAGACTGTCTTAACAGGCTGCTCCCTGGGAGAACAACGCAGGCTGAGGCCCACAGTGAAGTGTGGATGAACCAATGGTGGGAGGCAACTTGTAAAACACCAGCGGTGGTTGGCTGATGGTAATGCAGCTCTTTCTGCATTGTTGCACACACAATTATGGAGAAGCTCATGCAGTCTTTGCCATTTCCCTACTGATTTCAAATGTATTGTGTCCTTCCTGTCACAATCCAGAATAATGCAAGTCGGTATTCCCTACGCAAACACACTGTTCTTGTTCATTGTTCTAATGTTGAAAATGAACAGTCTACTATAAAACACTGACAGCATAACAGAATGTATCTCCCCTATAGGGAACACACCATGGAGCACCATGGAGTCTTGAGCTCAGGAGGTCTGCAAACACTGCATGCATCATGTGTTGTGGATACATCGTACAAGCACCTATATGACAGGACCACGGCACCAGCACCACCCTACCCCCCCCCCCCCCCCCCCCCCCCCCCCCCCCCCCCCCCCCCCCCCCCCCCCCCCCCCCCCCCCCCCTTTTT
>OOFB01005892.1:9678-24392 GCA_900323305.1 Trachyrincus murrayi
AGAGGGAGAGAGGGGGATTTGTATGCGCAGTCAGAGGGGCGGAGAGAGGGTAAGTAAACAATCTCTCTCTCTCTCTCTCTCTCTCTCTCTCTCTCTCTCTCTCTCTCTCTCTCTCTCTCTCGTTAAATCCTAGTAATTCTTAATATATTCAGTAGCTGTGCAGTGTTGAATAGGTTTTGTAGAAACAATAGAGTCCCTGGAAGGAGCTTGTGGCAGATGACATCTACAGTGGCTTTTCAGGGCTTCTCCAACAGCAGGACACAGGCAGATGATGGTTAAACCGGTGTATTGTAGATTTTGAGAAAGGTTTGAACAGGCAGAGCACGTAGTACGTGCTGACACGCTAGCGCTCCTCCTGAGTGTGTGTGCTGGTGGCTGGTTTAACCTGTGGGCCTTGATTGGCCAATGCCCCACAGGTGTGCAGCCTCACCCAGCAGCCCGAGAGTCTAATCAGTCTGACTCAGACCAGGTGAGGCTGCTTAAACCAGCCACCAACACACACTCCACAGCCATATACTGTACAGTAAAAGGTAGATAGAGAAATCTTTAGCCAAATAATAACAAACTCACTATACGGGGACATTGTATATTTGAAGTAAAAACAGTAAAATCTACAAAGGGAGGGAGAAGAACAAACAAATTATTTAAATATTTACAAGATCAAACAAACTATTTACATATTTACAAAGTATAGGAACACCCTATTCAAGAGATCCGGAGAGAAAGAGTGAGAGAGGAGCTCAAACAAACTATTTACACATCAGAGAAGAATCTGAGAAAATATTATTCTATACTGTGGATGTTTAGAGAGTCGCTAATCCTATAATGCACCACAGGTGGTGCCGGTCTCTGCTTCGTCTGCCTCCTCTCCCGACAGAGAGGGTAGGTACAGCATACCCCACCCCCACCCACCCCCCAACTGTGACTTAGGCCTACTACCTCACCCTTGCTGCTGTTTACCATACCACCATCATGTACTACATTTGCCATGATTAAAATATACAAGACTGTACATGTCCCCTTTACAAATAATAGTGGATATTATGTGGACCACCAACCTAAAAATGGCCCTGTTTTCATTTTGGAAATCTTGAACCTTAGACTGGACCCCTAGCAGATATAGGCCTACAGTTGGTTTCTTTACTTTAGAGTACATTTCGGATGGAGGTCCCAATGCTCCAACTGTCTGTGGCTTAATTGGAGACAGGCATCAGGTGCATCAGGTGCAAAAAAACCTACTTGATAACAAAATAAACTGCTTCATACGTATTTGCATATTTGCAAATGGGGTCTAAATATAACAGGCTTGTTGCAGAACACCTATACTAAAATGTAGCCTGCTTGATTTAAAGGACCCTTTTTTAAATCTAGAATAAAAAAAACTTCAAGAAAGACTACCGGTGCGCAGGTTTCCGGTCGGGTTAGAGCCAATCAGAGCAGAGTAGGGTGGGTCATAGTAGGAAAAACAAAAAATACTGCATCCAGAGAAACGAAAATCTGCTGCTTGCTATTGAGGTGAAGATGTCGTCAAATTTTTACAAAGAAAAGAAAAGTTGACCAAGAAAACCGAGCGTTCAAAGAGGAGTGGACGGAGAAATACGCGTTCATTTTGCCCCAATCCAGCACAAAGTCCATGTGTTTGATTTGCACAGACACAGTCGGGATTATAGAGAGTGGCAATATAAAACGTCACTATGACACCAAGCACAGCAGTATCCACAAAACACAGAGGTGAGGACAACAAAACTTTGAAGTCTGTTGAAGTCTTCCTATGAATCAACAAACAAATTGTTTGTGAGATCTATGACACAACATATCGGTGTGAGTGCATTCAACACGATGAATGTGGTGAGAAGCTCATCCCGCAGCAGCTTGACCATCAACATCAACATCTGGATCAGTGTCTCCATCTGGCAGTCACACCTTTTGCGCCTAGGTTCAAGCAAACGATTGCAGGCAAACAATGCCATTTCTCCCACTAGGATCAAATGTATTGTTAACAGACTCCGCTGTTGATGCTAATAATATGTATGCTGTCCCTCGGGGCTTGCCGTAGTGGCAACGTCATGCGTAGGGTATCACGTGGGTCTGGGTACTTAAATGGTGTGTGGTAGCGCGGCGAGGGCCGGTTGTCTATTGACTAAAGTTTCATCAACTCAGTCTCCTCGTCCTTTATTCTATAACTGAACAGACTGCCTTGAACTTGAATGTCTGTTGCTTAAAAGTTATGTTAGTTGAAATGTCAAAAGTTTAACATGGCTGCCGCACTGTTTTTGTGTATAAGAGGCTGCTTTTTATTATCATGTGTTAGCCTTCTCGAAAAAGAGTTAATCTAAAAATGTTTGCCGTTTGTACAGAATCTATTTGCATTTTTGCTACTTTAAGTTAAAGCTAAAGTTTATTTTCTAATGTACTGTTTACTACGTGTTAAGTCTCTTTCTGTTTATATGTAGTTTTCTTCTGCAGTCTCAGAATGGATAGAAAAGGTGTTTGTATTGAAAGGGACATTCCACTTCCTCTTCTTTTCAATGTTATTTTGTTATCACCAATCAGATGAGGACCTTTGAGTAAAAAGTTTGAGAACCCCTGGTCTATAATATCGCTATCATGTGTGAATGTGTGTGGCTGGCCAGTAGAGGGCGCTAGGGTGCCGCCCCACCGCTCCGCACATCCAAGAAGAAGACCATTGAATAAAATAACGTTGTCTAAAGTTACTGATAGGCAGTGTTGGAAGTAACGCGTTACTGTCATTTCACTACTTTTGGCAGTAACTAATGTAACTAATTACTTTTTGAAATTAAATAACAAATTACAATTACTGACATTTAAATGGGCTCGTTACTCGTTACTTTTGTCTTGCGTTCTAAATTTGTAAATCAGGAGGTGCCAGAACTCAGAGCGGCGGGTCGGGGGGTGAAAAAAACATGTCCGGCACAAGACTGTGCATTAATAAGAGAACTGAAGCATATTTAAAATTAACGCAAAAGTTACTTTCCATTGTAACTAATTACTTTTATATGCAGTAATTGGTAAAGTAAGTAAATTAATTACTAACTAAATTACTAAATTAAATCTAATTACTCATTTTCAGCAACACTGCTGATAGGTCACGTATTTCCGGCCTGGGCAAGTTGCATGCATCGCTCCTCTTCAATACAAGAGATAGGAGCTTGCTCGGACGCATGGCACCTGTGCCGCCAATCAATTAGTATGACACACACTGACGAACAGATTTCTGAACATTCTCACATTCATACAGTGAGGATAACTAACATGTTATGTAATTTATTTACATTTCTACGACCATTCACAGAACACTTCAAATATTTCTCACCAATCAACTATTATTTGTGCTCATCGTGATATTAAAAACCGGGATGTGGCTCTCTCTGCTGGTTGTCTTTCTGATAATTTTTTTTTTTTGTTGCATAAAGTCCCTATCGGTTTATAGGCCGATAGGGACTGTTTGACCATTTATTCTAAAGCGCAGACAGCAAAGGTTCCCAGAGAAACATCTACGCAGCCTTCTCCCGGAACCCGTCGAGTCCTCGTCTTCTCTTCAGGTTGATGAGCAGTAGGGCGAGGTTGAGGATGTACGTGGACACACACACGATGCAGAAGTCCTCCAGGACGAAGAAGAGGATGGAGGCCAGGTAGAGGGAGCCGGCGAGCGACACCCAGGAGGAGAGCACCAGGAACATGGCTGCTCTGCCGGACACCGACAGACCTGCAAGGGAGCGGGAGGGAGGAACGCCGACATGTGATTGGTCAGATGAAGAACACATGAAAAGGAACAGGGAAAGAAGTGTCTAACTGGCGGTTTCTTCTACACTACTGTCTGGGATGAAACGCACTTGAGTACTTTTACTGTACTTTCTTGTATATTATATATTTTACTGTATGTTTAATTTTTATGTTGATACTTTTTTATATATCTATTTTATACTTTTCGTTTTTCATTACATATAGTTGACCCTTGCCTTTTCGCAAGAATGTCACTGTACAGAATGACCCTGTGTTATTCTGTGCATTTGATAAATAAAACACTTTGACTACTCATGTACTGCACTGTACCTGAGTATAATATTTAAAAGATTTCGGTCTTTGAAATATTTTCTACATTACCAAGAAAATTGTTTAGTTTTAACGCAATTGCATATACTGCACCTTACTGACAACTACACAAACCCTGCAGCCTGTTTAGCGCAGGCTTATCTCTACTTTTTGAGCTCAGGTTGCAAGTTCCATCTTTTTTCTTCTAGAATAATCTGTCAAGAGCAGAGGAGCAGGCTCTCACCGAGGCTGAGCTGGAGTGTGTAGAAGATGATTCCGAGAATACTGTTGGGCTGGTTCAGAACATGGTCTTCAGCCACGAAGAACTGGACCAGTCCAAACCCACGACCCCATCTGGAAGCGAACAACAAAACGCAGTTAGGTTACAACCGCTTTCTACTGTGTGTGCTGTTATGTTTACATTCATTCATTGGAATTTTGGTTATTATCAGTATCCTACACTTGTTGCAGTTGAAAAAAGTACTTAATAAAAGGTATGGGCAAAATGATTAATGTGCCTGGTGTAAAACGAGGGTAAAAACAAGGGTAAAATCGTAGGCCACTTCTGTTCAACCTTTATTTGCTCTGGTTGATTATCTAATCAGATCCATTGAGCAAATAAATGACTGGATGTGTGCCCCAATTTACCACAATTGTTGAAATACCTCTATTTGGTGCCAAAGAGGAAAGGTTTCAAGTACTCTTTTTAAATATCATTGAAGAGAAACCAAGTCAGAAATCTTAGTGTAGTTATGGACCAGAACTCTTAATAGCCACATATGACTATTACAAAGTCAGCCTACCTTAAAAACATAGCACACACACACACACACACACACACAGGTTTATGTCCAGCACAAAACGGTTTAGGACCGAAATACATCTCTGACCTGCTTCTGTGTTATGAGCCCACTAGATAGCCTGCTTCTACCAGTCTATCTTGCGAGACTTCATGTTGACGGGTCCTTGTTAAACGTGGCAGTGCTCGGGGACGAATGTGGTGTTGAACCGTGGGTTGGGGACTGACAGTGAGATTCGTAGCCTACCTGGAGGTGAAAACCTTGGAGCAGCTGACCGATTCTCCCAAATCGCACATCGCCCGATAGTCTGGATTTCTCTCTTTCGACACCTCCACGTGGAGAGCGTACACTGACAACACTATTCCGAATATGCACAGAAAGAATCGCGCTTTTCTTTCCCATGTCGGTATTCCACAGCTACGAGGCCTACCAGCCGATGCCATGATATTCCGCAGAGGTTAAGTTACTTTCTGCGACCTGATATCGCCTATTTCCTGATGGTTTCAATAATAGATGGTGGTAACTTGTCACCGCACTGACGGGATACAACAGCTGGATGGAGGTGTTCTTCTGTTCAATTGCAGAATACTTCTAAAAAAATCTACGTGGCGTGTTAAAAGCCGAATAACAACGTTTGATTGGCCGGAGCTTGTCTCGGCCGCTGCATTTCATTGGATGGCCGGATCCAGATGTTGTCCGGACCGTGTGGGTTGGATGGGAGGAGTTCAGGACTACTAACAACGTAATAATAATAATAATAAGAATAATAATAAGAATAAGAATAAGAATAAGAATATAGAATAAGATATATTCCTAAGTAATATTGTCTATTTATCTTTGATGCTTATTTCGTATCGATGATTACGCTTTATTCTCTCATAATCTGGTAATAAAATGTACACAAACGCGTGCAAACTGAGAGGTCTCGCCCATCGCAGCGCAGCCGTCTCCTATTGGCCCGTCTCTCCGACGGAAGTGCACCCGGTTGGTCGAAGATGATGTCCCTCCAAACGCAACCCGGAACAATACGAGGAAGTCGCCGTCGCTAAAACAAATACCTGCCATGCCTCCACGGGATTAAAACTACACGGGCGGTTATGATCCACACATAAAGGTGAATATACATCAACATACATACACTATGACCATGTCTCTGTGGTGTAGAGTAATGTTTATTTGACCGATGGACACTCTATCGCTGTACCTTTGTGTAAACCTCGGATGTTAACCAGGTAACCAGCCTACGCCCCTAGTAGAATAGAAAGTGGATTATTATTAAAGGTCCACAGAAGGGGCTATTATAATTATAAACTTGAAGAAGCCATCACAGGTAAATCATGTTTTGTCTTGCTCAGAGGGAGTTGGTCCCTGGCGTAGTGGCCACTATTATTATTATTATTATATATTCTAGGAGTGGCGGCTACGCATTATCATGGCTGTCTTTTACTGATCTCAGTCCGTTAGTCAGTCTGTCTGTCTCTCTGTCTGACAACACGTTTGTCAGTCAGTCTGTCTGTCTGTCATTGTAAACAGTGTCTTCTCTGCCTGTCTATCATCTGTCCATTAGTCTGTCTACATGCCTGCCTGTCTGACAATCTGTCTGCCTGTTTGTCTGTCATTGTAAACAGTGTCAACTCAAATCCAACACACATTAGTGCTGTTCTTCTTCTGTTATTATTATATGTTGAAATAAACTTCTGTCCTGAGATGAAGATGATGTTTTGATGACGACCTTTCCACCTCCCCACTGCTACAGCATGGCGTCGCAGGAGCAAGTGGAAAGGCTGGTCGTAGAACCTGTGCAGCCAGTGGCGACGGTGCCCGATGGCCAGAGGACCTCGAGGGACGGCAGCATGACAGAGAAGAACCTAGCGCTCCTGAAAGCCCACTCTCTGGACGTGACCTTCGAGGTCGGCGAGGAGTATGACATCATCGAGACCATCGGCACGGGCGCCTATGGCGTTGTGTCGTCTGCTCGGAGACGCGACAACGGTAAGGCTTTCAGTTAATATTTATGTTGTGCTCTTCTTTTGGAAAGACAAGTGAGTGCTCTTATTTTGAAAGATAAGAGAGTGCTCTTATTTTGAAATGCAAGAAAAAGGTAAACACCAGGGACCATTTGTATTGAGCTTCATCTGTTAAGTGTAAATATGCTTTCCCAAAATCAAACATTGCGTTTTGTTTGTTTCCTAGGCCAGCAGGTGGCGATAAAGAAGATTTCCAACGTGTTTGAGGTGCTAACCAACGCCAAGCGCACCCTGAGAGAGTTGAAGATCCTCAAACATTTCAAACACGACAACATCATCGCCATCAAAGACATCCTGCAGCCCAACCTGCCACATTCGGCCTTCAAATCTGTGTATGTACTCAATGTCTACTCCATTCTCTACTCCTTTTCTCCCACTATAATAGCCCAGAACTAGGGCTGGGCAATAATTCAATATTATCGTTTATTGTCTTTGAATGGTATTGTATCGTCATGAAATGAAGATATTGACTTGACATGATACCCAGTTTTATAGTCCAAATTAATTACTATGCGGTGATATGACCTTAAAATTATAAAAATAGTTAGCTTCAAATAATAGCATCAGATAGAAAGGAAAACTAGTTTTACTCTGATACCATACTTTACGTTTCCATATACTTCAATGCAATGGCCCTGTTAGACTGTTTAGAATGGTATTTGGAATTAATAAGCATATCGTGATATTTATCAATAAATGACTATTGTGATAATATATTTTTCCATTTCTTCCAGCCCTACCCAGAACACAATGGGGTCAGGGGGAAGGATATTCCAGTGGTTAGGGTGTTTGACTCCTAGCCGATAGGTTTTGGGTTCGATGTCCACCAATGTCAACAGCCTGTAGGCTTCCTTGAGCAAGATGCCGTAACACTACCTGCTCCTTAATGACATCTGAATGAATTCACTTTAAGTCATTGTGGATAAAAGTATCTGCTAAATAGCAAATCATATCATTCAGCTTACTAGTGCCAAAGGCTAGCATGTTCAGGAGGCTAGCATGTTCACAAAGCTAACATAGAACAGAATGCCAATGCACTAACTGGAATACATCTTTCATCATTATATTATGAATTCATCGTGATTTCCAGAGGTTCCACTGGGGTGTTCATTGGCATCTCTTCCTTTCTCCTCGCTGTGCATTCAGCTACGTGGTGTTGGACCTGATGGAGAGTGACCTCCACCAGATCATCCACTCCGGCCAGCCCCTGACTCCCGAACACACGCGATACTTCCTGTACCAGCTACTTCGAGGCCTCAAGTACGTTCATTCGGCCAATGTCATCCACCGCGACCTCAAGCCCTCCAACCTGCTTGTCAACGAGAACTGTGAGCTGAAGATTGGGGACTTCGGCATGGCACGGGGTCTGAGCTCTCACCCCGAGGAGTCCTACTCCTTCATGACGGAGTATGTGGCGACCCGCTGGTACCGCGCGCCAGAACTCATGCTCTCGCTGCACCACTACAGCCTGGCCATCGATCTGTGGTCCGTGGGCTGCATCTTCGCAGAGATGCTGGGTCGCAAGCAGCTGTTTCCCGGGAAACACTACGTCCACCAGCTCCAGCTCATCCTGTCTGTGCTGGGGACGCCGCCGCATGGTCTGATCGGTGCCATCGGCGCCGAGCGGGTTCGCTCCTACATCCAGAGTCTTCCATCACGGGCCCCGGTGCCCCTGACCAAACTGTACCCACAGGCGGAGCCAGAGGCATTGGACCTTCTGGGCTCCATGCTTCGGTTCGACCCACGTGAGCGAATCAGTGTGACGCAAGCGCTGGAACACCAGTACCTGTCCAAGTACCACGACCCGGACGACGAGCCCATCTGTGTGCCGGCGTTCAACTTCGAGTTCGACAAGATCCCAATGAATAAGGAACAGATCAAAGAGTCGATCCTGATGGAGATCCAGGACTTCCACAGGAAGAAGCAGGGGAACCGACAGAGGTTGCAGTTCAGGCCCCTGGCCAGGGTCAACGGCGGAGGAGGAGGATGTGGTGGTGGCGGAGGAGGAGGTGGTGGTGGTGGAGGAGGAGGTGGTGGGCAGAGCAGTAACCAGTGTATCGCAGGGACCTCGTCATTGAACCTGACCGGTTCCTCCCTGACTTCGTTGGCGCGACTCTCCCGGAATGCGCAGCAAGTGATGGACGTTGAGCCCAGACGGCTACAGCAGGATGGTAGGATCCAACTGCACCAAACGTCCCTGGTCCAGGTCCAGCTGCCTCCTCTGACCAAGTCCCTCGCCTGTCCGGTGGACGTGGACATGCCCAGTGCCAACTCAGACGGTGGACAGACGGAGACTATAGACCTGACCTCGCCCGTCTGCACCCAGGACGCCCTGGGTGAGTTCTCAAAGCAGCGGCAGCAGGAGGAGGAGGAGGAGGTGCTGGCAGACACCCGGGCTCCTCTTCCACGGGAGAATCAGGGCATGATCCAGCCCCCTTCCTCTTCTACGCCTTCCGCCACACCGTCGACCCAGACCGCCACTGTCCCGGCTCTCTCTCTCTCCCAGGCCCAGGTCCAGTCTCTCTCTCATTCTCTCTCCCAGTCCCTGGCGAAGACGGACCGGCCCCCAGTGGGAGAGGGGCCCCGGAAGGACGGAGCCATTTCTGAGGACACCAAAGCTGCGCTGAAGGCGGCATTGCTGAAGTCAGCCCTTAGGAACAAAGCCAAGAGCGGTAAGTAGAGTCTGTTAAAGAGTGACACTAAGGTTATTTTTTAAACATGCACTGGCTCCAAAAGTAACCAGCCAATGACAAATAGTTGACTATTTGGCAGGTAAAAAATGTCAGGGCCGGTAGATTTTTCCACTCTGGCAGGTAAAAAGACAAAACCCTGACTGTGTAACTCTTGAACTGCAGCTATCACTTTTAGTTAACCATTACTTAAATGGAATTTGGTCTCAGAATGAAATACATCTACATAATCAACCCAGGGATTCATTCTCTCTAAATTGACAGTAACTAACTATAACTTGTGGATAACTTGTAACTAACACTAGTTACCACACTGTGGTAACTAATGTTAAAACCAGTGACAACTATTGTTAACTAGCATTAACTAGCCTAAATTAGCGGTAACTAGCAATAACTAGTGCTAATTAGCTAGTGCTAATTAACTAGTGGCAACTTGCCATAACTAGCACGAACTAATGGTAACTAGTGCTAACTATTGTTTACGAGCCCTAACTAGCATTAACACATTTTCTAGCTATAGCTATAGCTCGTTGAAATTAGCTGTAACTAGTAGTCACTAGCCGTAACTGACGGTAAATAGCGATAACTAGCTTTAAGTGGTAAGGAGTGGTAAGCATGGTATGTTTTGCTTCCAGATGGCGGATGCTCGGTGCTGGACATTGATGGCTCAACAGGAGGTGCGCTGTCCTCCTCCTCTCTCTCCTCCCTACAGGAGTGCCGCCGGCCCGTCACCGCCCAGGAGCGCCAGCGGGAGAGGGAGGAGAAAAGGAGGAAGAGGCAGGAGCGAGCTAGGGAACGTGAAAGGAAGATTAAGGAGAAGGAGAGAAGAGAGGGCAGGCGCGGGGACTCCCTGGGCGGCGTCCTCCTGAGTGACAATGACAAGAGCCTATTGGAGCGTTGGAAAAAGATGATGGACGGCTCCGGTGACAAACCGGGTTTATCACCGGAGCAGTCACTCAACTGGCACCAAGGGGGGTGTAAAAAGGCAGGCCAGGAGAAAGGCTGGCAGCAGGAGCAAGTACTAAAGCCCCAGTTGGTCTTCCAGCCTACAGGGCCTCTGGTTACCCTCCTCTTCCCCCCCAACCACAGCAAACTGGCCCAGCCTGCAGCCGCACCACCTCCACTGGCTGCAGGGGTCGCCGTCGTCGCCTCTGTCAATGGCGTGGTCAAAGGAGGTGCAGAAGAGCCGCCGGTGGAGGAGGTGGTGGGAGGACGAGGAGGCGGGCTGAGCTGCCTGGGGAGGTGGAGCAACCAGCCACCGGCAGCTAGTGGCAACGCCCACACCCCACCTCCCCCAGGCCTCCTCCAGCAGCCCCTTCCCCAGGCTGCTCCTCCTCTTGGACCCCCATCGCTCCTCAACCCTCACCTCCTACCCCTGGACAGATTTCTAAACAAGGCCCCAAGCAGCAGGGACGCCATGGTCCTCCAGAACGGCCTGCCCCACTTCCTTCGCCACGTGGCCCAGCCCTCAGCTGCGGCAGCGGGGCTTCTGGAGAAGCTGGCTCCTTCCCAGGAAGACAAGCCTGGCACTCAGACAGACGGCTCCCTGTGCCCCAGCCTGGGCTTCAGCAGTGCGGGGCAGAGCGGTCCCTGCGTCGCCCCGGACATCCACACAGTCACACTGCAGCTCTCCAAGTCCCAGGTGGGTGTACTCTGGTGGTACCGTGCGTTACGTAGCTTATCTTGGCAGACCTACGTAGCTTACCTTGTAGAGAACGAACAGCTATGTGATCTTAGCGGACATAGCTTTTAGCTTTTTGTTCACTGCAAGGTAAAGGAAGTAGGTGTTATGTAGCTTAGCAGACCTAGGTTCCTTAACTTAGCGGACCTAGCTCACTTAGCTTCTTGTTCTCTGCAAAGGTAGAGGATTGTAGGCATTACGTAGCTTAGCAGACCTAGCTCACTTACCTTAGCGGAACATAGCAGGCGTAGCTCACCTTAGCTTCTGGTTCTCTGCCAGGTGGAGGACGTGTTGCCACCTGTCTTTTCGGTGACCCCTAAAGGCAGCGGCGCTGGCTACGGCGTGGGCTTTGACCTGGACGACCTGCTCAGCCAGTCGCTCACTGACCTGCAGCACTTGGACCCCAGAGACAGGTGAGTGAGGTTTGGGTATGCAAGGTGGGACAGGTGAGGCCATACATGTGAAGGGGGGGAGGGGTATGGAGATTCCAACAGAAGGGGCATTACAGGTGAGGTGTGTAAAATGCAACCAGGTGAGATGGGATATGCAGTATCTAATTTTACCCGGGATGAATTAACTTGGTGACCTTTAAGGTGTAGTGGATTTATTATATAGTTATGTTTTTTTAAGAAAAAGATATTCATTCCCTTTTAATTTGACATTTAAACTTTGTTTTCTGCCGTCAGTTATGACTCCGGCCCCCTTTCGGCCTCTCTCCTCTCCGATTGGCTGGAAGTCCACAGCATGACCCCAGCTGACCTCGAATCACTGCAGCAGGAGCTACAGCTGGGATCTCCCATGAGCTTCTCTGATTCCATCCCACCTGACACCTGACTCCACCCATAACACACCTAAATTTCTACCTTTAAGGAATTTCTAGCATGAAAGTATTGTAATCGGCACAGATCAAACAAAACTACCAGCAGTTTTCTATAAATATGACAGGTAGCAGTGAATCTTTCTACTGATCAGTTTTTCTTTTAATAAAATCAAACACCAGTACCTGTGTCTCAGTTCTTAATTGTACTTTACATTTTACATTATTGCTGTTCAATTGCATAACAGTTGGTATAACTGTACTAAGCACCCTCTAGTGTTAAAACCATGGAATAACACCTGCTTCAACACGACCAAAATAGAAGAAATCTGCTTTAATAAAAAAGATTTAATTTTTTTTACATATATATTTGTATTTAAAAACGTACATTCTATAATAAAGACAACCGTATCTACATCATGATTTGTATACACTTTAGGATACCAAATAGAATCAGAACAACAGATTTCAAACTAGATCACATTCGGCTTGGTGTCACAAAATGCCTCGGAGGCTGTTTGTTGCACAACAATCCACGCTGTGTCGTATAACCACTGAAAACAACAAGGGGACCATCAATCTCATTTGAACAACAATCAGAAAAGCAAGCCTCCATTTCATAACGGGGGGGGGGGCCTGCTCTTCCATGAGTTTCCGGAAGGTTCTTAGAGTAACAGAAGGTGGCTAGTGAACAGCAGGCAGAGCACCGCTGTTGGCCCCCAGGCCCCGGTCTGCGGTGCCCGGCCGTACAGGCGTATCTCCGGTACCGTTCTGCGGATCAGGTTGGAGAACATGGACACCTTGGTATAGACGCCCGGCCGGTTCTTCGAGGCGCAGCCCAAACCGAAGCTCACCACCCCGGCTTGAACCCACGTCCCATTCATGGGACACACCAGGGGACCCCCGGAGTCACCCTAGAGAGAGAGACACACACACACACACACACACACACACACACACACACACACACAGTTATACTGAGAAACCAGTATAACAGTACAGCTGTCTACATACCCCTTCTTTAGCTTTGGTCATCAACCAGAAGTAATGCAAAAGAAACATTGTACAAATTATTTCTGAACTTGGTCAGCCGGTCAAGCTTATACCGGTAAGTGGAGTGTCTTCAAATTAAAGTGCAGTTTTTTTGCACTCCAATCACCAATCACAACTGGTTTGCCATAGATGTAGTCATAAAACTTGTAACAAGCGAAAACCACGGCTAGTAACTGCGCCTATCTTGTCTCCGTTTGGGTCAGTGTGCGTGCCCCAGGTTCGCCATCTTGGAGGCAAGCAGCTCCCAAACCATGTTGGGATGCGTCACAGGTGAGAGTCACTGGTTTTTTGCACGTCGTAATAGTGGCTGGTGACACATGTTTTGAGCTTGACAAAAGCATCCTGTTGATGCTGCGTCCAGCTCGAAACCACATTCTGGCGTAGTGGTGTTGACAGTTCACTTAGCTTGGGGATGAACTTGCCTTGGTAATGAATCATCCCTAGGAAGCGTTGGAGAGCTGTCTTGTCCTCTGGAGGTGACATTTCACCAATTGCTTTGATGATTTTTGTCATATCAGCTTTAAGCCCTTTGTCTGTGAACATGTGTCCGACATAGCGCACCTCCTTGAGCCTGAGCTGTACCTGTCTAGCTCCATCCAACACTTTATTCAGGCCTTTGGTCGACCAAAGGGTGTCACGTTTGGATTTACTCGAGTAAGTCACAGGTAAGTCGCCAACTTCAGGCTTAGAATGGATTGTACACTTTCGTTCACAACTTGAAATTACAGGTTGTATAGCCTGCAATGTAGAGTCACTGCACCAATCGGTTTGATCGTAGCTCCTCCAAAAGCAACAACTTTAACTTTAGCTAATGCGTACAGCTTTAGCAAGTGTGATCAGTCTCTTTGAGCAAGGCACGCCTGACACTGTCACTGTAAATTCCACAAACCAGTCGGTCTGTCTCGGATGAGGTCATCTTGTAATGCACCGAAGCTACAGGTTTTAGCCTGGTTTCTTAATGTACTCACGTATGCTTCAATTGTTTCACCAGGTTTTTGGTATCTGGTATTGAAATTATGCCTCTCCATTATCACGTTGGTCCCCGTGTTGCATATCTATTTTAATTTCATTTTCAGGCTTAAGGCCTGAAGCAGAATCACAGAGTCAAAACATTCAGCACCCAACATCCCCAGCACTTAACATAAACAGACTTTGAGTGCCTTGTCTTTGTTCCACTCACACAGACCAGCAGAGGGCAGCAGTGACCTCCAAACCAATCAACAACTTCCTCTTGTTAATAATTCAAAAGCATTTAAAAATACCTCTTGAAAACCTTCTTAGTAGTTGATGTATGTATATATGCATCATTGGAAGAATCACTGTAGATAACAGTAGAGTCTGTATCAGGTGCGTCAACGTGAACAAGAATCCAACCCAGTGGGGTGAAGGTTACAGCTAGATTATAATGAAATACTTGAAACTAGTAAGACAGGGTTTGCTTCTTCACATACTTTTAGGTCATTCTTCTATGCCCTGATTAATATCTCTCTCACACACACACACACACACACACACACACACACACACACACACACACACACACACACACACACACATACACTGACACACACAGACACACACAGACACAGACAA
>OOFB01005894.1:0-10000 GCA_900323305.1 Trachyrincus murrayi
ACACACACACACACACACACACACACGCACACTTCCATTTTGCTCAACTGTGCTCTTGTTTAAATCACGTGTGTGTGTGTGTGTGTGTGTGTGTGTGTGTGTGTGTGTGTGTGTGTGTGTGTGTGTGTGTGTGTGTGTGTGTGTGTGTGTGTGTGTGTGTGTGTGTGTTGGTATTAAGCGGCCCAGCTACATGTGCTCAAGACGGCGCTCTGCCACCACATCCGCTGTTTGTTCCCAAGCAGTCTGCTGCCAGAGAGCAGAGAGGGAGGGAGGGAGGGGGAGAGAGAGATGGAGGGAGAGATGTGGAGAGAGACAGTTGGAGGGAGAAAGAGAGGGAGAAAGAGTAGAGGGGGAGGGAGAGAGGGTAGAGTGAGGGAGGAAGAGACAGAATAATGTGTGTGAGATAGTGAGGCAGAGAGGGAGTGATAGGAGGTGCGAGTGAAACAGCGAGAGAGTGAGATAATTGTGTGTGTGTGTGTGTGTGTGTGTGTATGAGAAGAAGAGCGAGAGAATGGTGTGATTGACAGGGAGGAGGGGGGGAATGAGATGAGCGCAGTGGGAGACTGAAGGCATGAAGGACAGGATAAAGGAGGGAAGACCTGCCTCTGCACACTACCTCTCTCTCTCTCTCTCTCTCTCTCCCTCTCCCCCTCTCCTCTCTCTCTCCCTCTCTCTCTCTCTCTCTCTCTCTCTCTCTCTCTCTCTCTGTCTCTGTCTACCTCTCGCTCTCCTCCTCTGTGGTTGTCTCATGCTGTCACCGCACTTATGTCTCTTCAGGCTTGTTAACTATTGATAACCATACATTATTAAATATAAGAAAATTATAGTGTGTATCAGTGCCGGGCGTGACTCACGCACATGTCATAATGCCAAGTGTGTGTTGTGTTTAAACCGTCATTTCCCTTCATTTTGAACATAATGCCGTATTTTTCTTTTGCACCACGTTCTCAAATTCAACTTCCTGACAGAAATGTTTTGTTTCCTGGTGATGTACTATAACTCTGCCAGCTATTTTCTTTTTGGTACTAATCCATTATTTAATACGTTTTGTTATTCAGAATCAGCAAGATGTTCAGTGTCCTGGATTTAGGGTGCAGGAGGAAGAGGACACACTTGGCCTTTAGCAGCTGACATGGCATCTCTGGCCTTTTCAGCCCCCTGCAGTAGTGAAGTGCATGCAGGCCAGGAGTAGAGTGGGATAACAGTTTGATCCGGGAGTGGTTGGAAATGGAATTAGATGTGTTTGATGTACCTGCAGTGGGGCCGGTGCGGTGGTTGACCAGCAGGGGGTGTGCTTCTCTACTTGCCTGAAACCATTTAGCTTCCATCATCTCGAGATGGATGCTTCGACTAAAGTTGGGAATGTTTAATCTTACTCGTGTAAGATTTTGCCAGAGGATGGCAAAATCTTGAATGAAGTTCAACACATTTAGAAATTGGGATTCAGGATTGCATTTTTCTTACATTTCTCTACTTTTTAATTCACAGTAAATGTTTTTGAAGGCAAAATAGGTAGTTACCTAACTGTCAATGTCAACAGAGTATATGATTACCTTGAGAAGCTTAAGCTCAGCTTTGGTAAATATATGAATATATACTCAGAATATATACTGTTGGCCTTCAATGTATGAACCTGTATGTACATGATCATCGATCGTAGAGTAAGTGACGGTGTGTTTTTGTGTGTTTGTGAATTAATTAATGAGTGGGAGAGAGATTGATTAACTGTGAATGATCTTGAAGAATATTTATCTCACACATTTTGCAGTGTCAGGCTCTGACGAGAAGAGATTAAGCACACCGAGTAATTCATCATCACGGGCATATTGAGTTAGTCACTGCATTTCTACATCATTAAACTCCCTTTATGAATGACCACCGGTACTTTAGAGGACATATCCTTGTGCAGCCATAAGGTTATCCAAGAGACTAGAGTATACAAAAAAGATTTAAAATAGTCCACTACTACGGCAGCTTGTGTAATGGGTCATTTTATTCTTGTGCATTAGAGGAATGTGATTCTCTGTATGCCAGACAGTTAACTGTGCCTGAATAATTAGTTTCTGATTATCATCATAACTCTTAGTCTGGTACACTTACTGGCTCTTTTTTCAGAAACCTCTCATGTTTAATTCAATACCAGAAACGAATAAAAAAAACAATTTGCACATAAAAATTGATGCGCTACTACGGACACACAGTTCCCACTTCCATTACAAAATATATCGGGCTTTTCTACACCATTTGCATTTTGACCAGCTTTTTACACACACTTGAGTTTGTTATTAAGTAATTTTGACCGTCGACACTTTTGACACTGTGGACAATAAAGCTGACCTGAATACCAGGCCGGTAAAAAAACTAACTGGATTGTCAACGTTTTTTATCTAGAGCAACAGCCCTATGGGAAGGAACGTGCCTTCAAATCAAATTGAAACGAGGTCATGATCAACATCACATATGATTAAGGACTACATTTGGAGTAGGATGTGAATACCAGGGAACTGTTGTCTGAGGTTATTTCACGTTAAAGTAGGAGTACCTTTTGCAGCACTCCTAATGAGTGTGTGTTACTACATTATGGTACTTTTAATATAAAATGTAATCTCTATTCGTTAGATTGGATTTTATTACTGCACAAATAGCCGTCCCAAGTGAAAGAAAACGGATGCAATGTGAAATGCACTAGCGGACTGTTGCATTGGACGTTGCGATAAAAATGAACCCATGAGCAACATGGGAAAATTTATAATTTTATAATCCAGGATGTATTATTTTTAGATAAGGGACATTATAATGCGATAAACCTGACGCAGTAAAGAGTGAACTGCTATGTTCAGCAGTGTACTTGTACAACTGGAATAGGCCGTCCATGACAGATAATTACATTTCTATAAAGGCTTTGATGCTTTTATCCAGCCAGATACACAGCTTACCTTGAGCATAGTGCAGCCCGCTTAAAGAGATTACATCGAATCAATACACCGGTAGTACTTTACTAATATCGGATACCATCGCTGTTTGTGCCTCGAGGCAGAGAACAATTCTCACTCTGCTTACCTTAACGGAGACGCTGGCGTCTAGCCACTAAATGCAAGAAATCAGAAGGCAGGGTTTTCCACTCCCAGCCGAAAGGTCATGAGTTCGATCCCCAATGTCCCCAGCCGCATCTCGAGGTATCCTTGAGCAAGAACCCTAACCCCTGACTGCTCCGTGGTGACATTGAAATGTGAGTGACATCGGAAAAAAGAAATCACTTTGGATAGCAGTCAAAAATACTAAATAAAACTCAGTTGGGTCAGGTCCTCCACAGTCACGACATTACACGATTACACGCCAGGTACAGATTTGTCTGAAGCCCGGCTTCAATAGAGAGCATTTCCCAGGGCCGTGGGGAGGGTTGAGGGATGTCTGACAAGGCAGGTGAATTGATCTTGTACACCGAAGGTCCAATGTCAAATAAAACCCCCCCCCAAAAAATGAAAAATAAAAGTATGCTCATTTATCACCATGGCAGACAACCAGCACAATGTGTTATAGCTCCTGCTTTTACCTGAAAAACAACCTGTTAAACATATGCCCATTCGCCACCTATTGTGCTCTTAACCTTGCTTGAAGGAGGAAGCCCCCGTTCTGTGATGCTTCTCAAGGTTTCTGTCCTGTTGATTGTGTCTGTGTTGTGAATAGTGTGGGTGTACTCCTATTCGATCCTGAGGTGTTTGCTTTGAAATGCTCAAGCTTCAGTGAATACTTGCAGCCTTGATAAGCCAGATACTGCATGAGCAACTAATGGAGCAAGCGGAGACCTTGACATAAAATGTGAGAAACATGATATTTATTATGCTTACTATGTATAAAAAATGAGATAGCCTATCGTTAATACTGCCATACAACAACAAGTTACTATTAAGTAGTCCAACAGATGCCAAGTTAAAGATATTTACAAGGAAAGTGAATGAAGTCATCATGCCTTAAGTCATCAAAGCATGGTGTCTCTTTTTGCTTGCTGGATCACTTCCATGTTTAATGTATTTAATGTCTGTGTTAGTGAAAGTAAAAGTTACAACATATTTTACGATACCATAAATGTTGTTTATGGCATGGGTTATAAATGGGATGTGTCCCTCCGCTAGTTGGCTGCCCTCATCAAAAGAATAATATTTATTTGAATGCGTCTGTGGCCCAGCATACAAGGAAAGTCCACATTTGTGTCCATTGGCAGTACATGTTAAATAATCCCTGGTATTTAGTCAGTGTCTGCAGCCGTAGCAAAGGCAAGGAGTCCCGTGATGTGATTAAAAGTGATTCACCGTGAGCAAGCGGTGATATTCTAGGCGAGTCGTCTGCTGGGACCGTACTTCGACCTTTGACCCCCTGCACTGCCTGTGTGGAGCAATCATCCCCTCGGTCTTTGCTTGGGAGCTGGCCTCATTTTCTCGCGGTGACATCACACTCTTATCGACCCTCTCTACGCCGCTGTCAGAGCCTGTGTCCGAGTACTCCTCGCTCCTGGTCGCTATGGTGGCGACACCTAGTCTCTCCGCTCACAGCGCCGTCCTCTCCCTCGGTTCACCGTCATTCCCCCCATTTCAGTGCCATTGTCTTGTCGTCGACAGACCACCTCTTTCTTATCCCCCCCCCACCCCCCCCCACCCTTCCACACCTTGTTGGTGTCATGCTCCGCCCCCAGCACCGGCATGTGTCTCCAAGCGCCCGGTGTCAAGACCTCCGTTCTTCTCTCGACGGCCCTCCTCTCTGGCTCTGTGAAGTCCATCAAAGGGATGACCAGTAGGATGATATGGGAGCCTCCCGGGCCACACAGAGACAGAGCTCAGAGCAGTTCAAGTTTCTCCTCTGTGGGCACCGCGTCCTCTGATGAACCCCAGCCTTGTGCGTCGCGACCACGGTCACGTGACGACGCCATTGGCCGCAGCGCTGACACCTCCTCCTCTGGTTTCAAAGACCCAACAAGTTGGCGCTAGAGCTCTTTCCTGTCCTCTGTGGACCAACCAGTAGGAGCTTCAGTCCTGCATTGATAAATGAGCCAATGAGAGTGTTGTGTTGAATGAGAGGAATTGATGCAAATGTATCAAAAAGGACATGGTTATAAAGAATATGAATGAATGCTCAACCTTTTATTGCTGGAGGTGCATCGTTTAGAATATTTATTTGGAGCATTACTTTTATAGTTGAAGTAGTCTACTCTCTCTCTTGGAAAATAAAACCGGAGTTGTATTTTACTGGACAGATATTCATATAAACGGCATCTGTATCTGTAAATGGCATCGAGATTCCATCAAGCCTGACTGAGAAATGTCTTTAAACCACTATATTATTTTTGATACGCTTCCTTTTTAGTCAGTTTTACGAGAACTCACTCGTGGCACAAGCACACTTGACAAAACACAGTTCTACCAAGTGTACCTTCTGTCGTACATCTTGGACTTAAATGTACACGTACCCTCATTCCCACGTGGAATCCAGACTCCCATTGGGATTGGCTCCTGTGGAATGGTTCAGTTTTCAGTTCCTGGGAAACGACAGAGCACCTTCTTGGGAGTGGATATGCCAATTCAGTGACCCAGTAATCCTGGCTCAGAGAGTGTCAGCATGAAGAAGTCCGACCTCCAGCGTGTGTTTGAATTGCAAATCTTGTGTTACTCTGGTGGCGGAGCTTTTAACACCCTCTCTTATCAACTCATCGACTTTAAGCTCCTCCCACACATGGTCTCAGCTTTGAGATGAATTAAACCATCCATTATCAGACTTTTAGGGTCCGTCTAAAGTCAGCTCTTCGTGAGCAGATAATCTGTTTCAGGTAACCCTGAAGCTTGAAATATTCAATTCAGTCGGACGATAAAACTAGTTGTCTAGTTATCTAGACATGATATGATTACTAAATGTTCTGGTACAGCAGAAACAGAATCCAGTTCCATAAATGCCATGTCAACCAAATGCTTACGACAACATTATCTCTCACAACCTCTTGATGGAATGCAGCAGCAAATATTCAGCTTTCAAGTTTGAAGTTGCAAAATATTGAAACCTTTTTTGCCCTTTTGTTTATTTGTGGTTTCAAATGTGTTATCTTGCTTTGAAAGATTGACGATTTAAAAAAGTTTCCAGTTTCTCACAGCACGTTTTCTAAAAAGGAATAATAAACCGCTATGAATGTCTAACCTTGGTTGCTTGCCACACCGCACTGTGGTGAACAAAGCCGTTGGCGCTGTCAGAATACCTGCCTTTTAAAGTGAACAAAATGCTGCTCACTACTTCCTCCACTGCCCTGTTTAAAACTTTACTTCACTTCAGTGCTTTGCATCCTCACCGCTCTGTATGGTAACTGAGTGGGCATGTCTGGCCCTATTTGTTCTCGCCTTATTGTCTCCGTTGTCTCTTGCCCGTTCTATTTTAAATGGCTTGTTCCAGGTGTGACTTGGTTGTGCATAGTTTCCTAGTCTAATTGATTCTGAAATTTGGCTTTTTAATAGTAGGCACTAAGAGTGGGTGTAGCAGAAGTCATTTGCACGTGAGTGAGTTCTGTCGTGCTACACGCCACACAAACACACACGTATATATAAAAAATATATAGATAGTGGAACAAAATATGTATTGCATGTATACAATCTGTAGTATACTATTGGAACTTTGGTAACTTCAGTTTGGATTTTGTCTCAGTACAGTTGAATGCAATGCACGATCGGTACCGTCTCAATAAAATTCACATCAGTTCCTTATTTTACTGCAATCAAGCTGAGATGCACGGCCGCTGCACCTGACTGTAATGGATATACTGGCTTGACGCTCCTCCAGTTTCCTGCCCCCTGCTGGGGGGGGTCCATGTGATGATGTCTTATTACTGAAGTCAGTATGATGAGACAGCGTTTTTGGCCCTCGGTGCATCGCTCTCTTCAACAAAATGTCTTTCTGTCTCACTCCCTCGACTGTCTTTTCTCATAGCGTCAGTGTTCACATATCCTATTACTATTTTTACTATTAAATTATTTAGCAGGCGCTTTTATCCAAGGCGATACAGTGAATCGAGGTACACGCCATTAAGGAGCATGTTGTAGGCATCTCATGCTCTGGGATGACTACAGGTGATTGCGGACACCGGGGATCGAACCCAGTACCTTTCGACTACGAGTCCCATAGCCTCTGTCCCAGGCCTTAAAGGGGAACTTCGCGTCTGTGTTCACCTTTCCTTGCCCCAACTCCGGCAAGGAAAGGTAAACATTGTTCAGATTAAGATCTGCAGGCGTTTTTCACACTATATCCCTAATGCGGAGAGATAGAGATAACGTTGAAAGTTATCCTTTAATCTTAGCTCAACTGCCTGGTGTTGCTATCATCCACACCTGCTCTGTGTTGTAGAGTAAACAGTTTCCACTATGGGTTAGCCATGACGTATTGTTTATTTTTTTTGTGTTCATGTAGCCTCTCCTCTTATATAGGGGTCAGCCGTTACTGCTCTGTTTTGTATTTAACGCTGGTAAATCAACACCGATCGTCTATGAAAGGTGTCTATGGGTAATAGTGTTGAGTATTAGATATTCTGTACTCTTTATACATGGTCTATGGTACAACTATACCAGTGTTTCTCAAATGGGGGTACGTGTACTTTGAAGCATTGCAGGGGGTACTAGGAACATGTGTCCTTGTTGTTGTTGTAAATTTATATTTGCACCACCCATTTAATGTTCATGTTTACACCAAATAACATGCATTCATTCAAATGTTTGTGCTGGTGAAAGGGGTACTTCAAAAAATGATCTGACATTAATAAAAATAGGCTAGTTTGAGAACCACTGAACCAGACAAACCATTAAAACTGACTTGGCTGAAAGAGAGAGAGAGAGGGGCTGACTGTCACCACATCATTAGACTCTTCCATCTTTTCATCTCCTCTTCTCTTCCCCTCTCTCCCTGCCTCTCATCATCTCTCTTTTTTGTCTTTGGTTTGTTTCATTGTCAGTCTATCTTCACTTCTAATCATTTTCCCATCCCTCACTTCTCGGTTCCATTATTATTTTTGTATGTAATAACGCGTTGGTTGCGTCGGTTTTCCTTCTTTCTGAAAGAGATGAGATGATTCTCGCTCAGTGGACAGCTGGCAGAACAGATGGAACATGAATTGTTGGTGTTGAGGTTAAAGATACACACATGCTTGATCCATACCATGTTTATTTCCTGCTACTAGCACCGTCAGCCTTTTTTCTGTTCTTTTCTGTTTTGTGTTTGAGTTTTCTGCAGTTTAAACCAATCGGGGATTCCACATAACGCATGCAATTAGTGTGGGATTTCTCAGCTGTTTCTAAAGAAAGACAGAAACCCCAGACATTTGTAAGCACTGTCTGGGAATGTTCCCATGGACACTGTCGTGAACATGGTGTTTATGTCTGGTATGGATGAGTCTGTTTAGAAGTCAATTTAGTCTGCTCACAGTACTGTGTGTCTGTGTCTGTGTCTGTGTGTGTGTCAATGAGAGTTGAAGGTCAGCCAGGATGATGGTGCTGTACCGCCCACCTCTGTCATCTCTCTGACATTTCTCGTGGTTAAACTCTTCCCCTTCCCCTCCCCCTCACCACTCTGTCACCTGTACACCGCTTATGTTCACCTTCCAAACTCCCTCTTTCCTCGTCTTCTCTTTTTCTCCGTTCTTGTTTTCTCCATCTGCATCTTCATCATTATATTCCTTCCATCTCTGTTGTTTTTCTCCATCTTCCTCTCTCCTCCGGTTTCTCTCTCTCTCTCTCTCTCTCTCTCTCTCTCTCTCTCTGTTCTCCTCCCAGAGGGGAGTGGGGAGTCTGTGAACTGTGGAGTTACAGTAAGGAGGGAATCAGAGCCGTAGAGTGGGAGCTTAGGTTACTGGCTTCTCCCCTTTAACCAGCCAGCCCTGTCCACTGTGATTGGATCTGTCTAACTAATGCTGTAAGCTATTGTGCCTTTTACACTATGGAAGCTACGTACTATGTACTGTAAGGCACAAGTAGCACCTTACTTACAGTACATAACGGTGCTACATTTTCCTGATACTAGGTAGCTGCATGTACATTACAGTGTACCATACGCCATATAGCTACATGTGCCTTATGCTAGGTAGCTACATGTACCTTACAGTATATTACGCTACATACTTACATGTTCCTTATGCTAGGTAGCTAAATGTACCCTTTTCTACCTAGCTGTATGTACCCTATGCTAGCTACTTACGTGTACTTTGCTTTATGCTACATGTTCTTTATGCTGGGTAGCTACTGTACATGTACCTTACAGTACATTTACCTTTGGCTACCTAGCTACATGAACCTTATGATAGCTACTGTACCTACATGTACTTATGCTATGTATGTGCTTTACACTACATGGCTACATACAGTACATGTACCTTTCTGTACAATTGCTTTACATTACTTGGTTACCTGTTGCTACCTGTCAGTACCTGGCTACATGTACCTTCCAGTACCTAGCTTATATTTCTGTATCTTACATAGTTTACCTTACATTATTGAGCTAGCCTACATATATCTTTCATGTACCATATAGGACCGTACACTAGCTTCACATGCCTAGCTATGCTTCTTTATTGAAATACACTACTGTACTGTTTCTTTCTTCTTTTGAGGTTGTCTAAAACAGTGGTTTTCAACTGGTCTAGACTCAGGACCCGCATGTGTCATTAAGTCACAACCCAAAAATAAACAATTGGGGCTCAATTAAATAGTAAGCCATTGAAACATTAGTTATTCATGGGCTTCTTTCTAAAGATTAAGGTTTGGCATAAGCTCTGCGACCCACTCAAAATGATGGGTCCCGACCCACCAGTTGAGAATCACTGGTCTAAAGGGAATGCAGACCTAGAAACAGTAAGACACTGTAGTAGCGGTCAGTTTGCCCTAGCAGTGCACCGGGATACTAGGAAGGACCATTATAATAGCAGCAAGGGACCATCATTGACTCTGCTGCCTCTCTCTGTCTCTCTGAGGGTTAGGAAGTGAGT
>OOFB01005896.1:0-15000 GCA_900323305.1 Trachyrincus murrayi
TACTTGTGGCATTTTTAACGTCCCTGTGCACCCATTTCTTTAGGAGCATGAAACTCTGTGCGGTCAAGGAGTTGGGGTTTTCCACTCGGATGTGATTGATCTCCTCCACAGAGAACTCCAGCTCCCTGGCCAGCTCTGCAACACAACATCATCATTATAATAATAACAAGAATAATCACAATGCTTTTTCTGGTGTTGTCCCTGCTAATCTGTTCTGGTCTTGTTGTTGCTAATGTATTAGCGATTTTGTTGTTGCTAATGTATTAGCGATTTTGTTGTTGCCCATGTATTAACACACACACACACGTCACTTATGTCAGCATAGGCTTGTCAGTCTACGCTGACAAGCATAGGGTTCAAATAGGGGTACATATAGGGTCTGTAGGGTGGAAAAATACCCTGTAGTGGACTGCAGCACGTATGCGGCGGTTATGATGGCTCTAAACACACACACTCCGACACACGCAGGAGAAAGAGTACTAAAGTGATAAAGTACTGGCTCTCTGCAGCCCTGCAACAGGAACCACGCATAAATAATGACTCAGGTACGGCTGCCTCTGCTCAACTGTATAACAATGCACCACACTGGCATCAGGCAGACACACACACACACACCCCCACCCACACAGCCAGAAACATTTCTATGGTATATGGTACGATTGAATGTGCATGTACATTGATGTGTGTGTACATGCACAAATACACAAATACACACATTTGGCAGGCACACACACACACACACAATATAAATAAATAAATAACAGAGTGGCAGTAGGACTGCACTGCACCCAGACTGCAGAGGGCACGCCCTCCTAGCTGAACAGAAATGTACCTTCTCCATCTCTCTCTCACAAAACACACACACACACACACACACACACACACACACACACACACACACACAGTTATCAGCCCTTAATATAATCAGCACGAATGACATCTTCAATATCAATAGTTTTGTTTTGTTTGTTGACTGCAATGCAATCATTTCTATTTAGTTTTTGTCTTGGGCATATTTGGCAGCACAATACAATGATTTTAGTGATATTTCTTCCTGTCAATATGTCTATATGTGGGCCAACGCATACCTCGTATGCCTTGGATTTGAGAAATGTGAGCAGTGTTTTGTCAGTATGTTGGTGAAGACGCCCCCACTGCAGTACTTCTGAGGAGCCATTACTCCGTACACTCACTAGATGGCAGCAGACATTGTAAAGAAATGTACACACAGACTTCAGCTGATCTCATCTGCAATAATGCATGATGTGTTAAAATGATCAAATCTATTCATAGGCAACTCTTCCAGTTATAATATAGAGGATTAAACTGTCAAAGAAATACTACACCTCTCATCTTTTCAAAATTGCAGTCATCTCATTGGCCCTTTGGGTGAATGTTTAATGACCGCTCATATTTCACACCAGCATGGGTGGGAATGTGAATAAGTGTGTGTGTGCGTGCATGTGTGGGAATGTGAATAAGTGTGTGTGTGTGTGTGTGTGTGTGTGTTGGGAATGTGAATAAGTGTGTGTGTGTGTGTCTCACCAGTCCAACTGAGTCCCAGGTGATCAGCTACTATGGCCATGCGGAGGTCTGTTCTCTCGCAGGGACTCTGAGGGCCTGTTCATTTTTTGGAGGGGGGGGGGGGGGGGGGATATCAAGGAAGAGTTGTAAGACATGGGAAAGGGGACCGGGCAACACCAGCCCAACCTCCACCACCTCCACCACCTCCACCCGCCGACTAAACAGAGCTGGTCTCATGCGTGTCATTTTCTGTCCCCCCGTTGATTTAAAAAAACAATCGTAATCAGCCTCATGCAAAAGGCAGCAGAGGGACACAATGACATCAGAGGAAAACCAGTAAATACATGAATACATCTGGGATTGTGAACTTAAAGAGTGTCTCTTTTGGATTGTGGTCATTGTTGAAGAATCATGTTTTTCTATATATATATATATATATATATATATTGATTTTGAGGTACATTTTGATTGAGGAGGTTGATATTCCTTGCCTCATGGGGGTATACTTAGTGGTAGATGACACACTGTGAATGAGTCAGTATCGTCCATTAGCCAAAAGTCTCCTCTTAAGTATCACTGTCCCAGCACTTCCCTGTTCTGGCCAGACCATCACCACTGATTTGGATTCAGGTGACAATTCACAATTTGAAGGGTCTAACATAATAGGGCATATGTTAGGTAACATCTCTTCACATTATATTTGTGAAGAATGGACTCTTCTTGAGTCAGGGGTTACTACTACCCATGGGAGATTTGAAATTTGAAAGGCCAGAACAGCTAATCTACATAAATACTAACTAATTTAAAAAAACACATAAAGTTTGATAGAAGTAGTTGTACAAGAGGAAATGACAGAGTTTTGAGTTTGTATCACCATCACTCACTGTGACAATGTACCATCAGGCAACAACTCGTAAAAACGATTCATGAATCTTAAATCACACACATAATCCACCTTCATACGGAGCTTGAATTCAACGGGTTAGGGAGCGTTTTTTGCCAAGGTTACGTCGCCACATGCAACTGGCTTACATGTGATTTTTAAGTTTATGTCAATGAATTGTTTTCACGGTGTTTACAACAACTACAAATCCACCAGATATTACAACAAAAAAAAACACACTACAAACCAGTCAGGTGGACCTGAGCAAACACAACATGGACATTTCGGACACATTTGGGATCCACTACATGTCTGAATCAAGAAAACAGGGCTATAGTTGTGTGCTGTGTGGAGGTGCAATCAGTTGATGCAA
Organism: Trachyrincus murrayi; assembly: GCA_900323305.1. Lineage (NCBI taxonomy): Eukaryota > Metazoa > Chordata > Actinopteri > Gadiformes > Macrouridae > Trachyrincus > Trachyrincus murrayi. The sequence continues at coordinate 2,781 of OOFB01005896.1, forward strand.
GGCCAAACGGGCTTTTCAGTGCGAGATGAACATGGACATGCGTGCGAGACCCCCGGAGTAGTCATAGAAATACACAAGCTAAATGTGCAGTTTACCGCTAACACCGATCTGCTGAAACGTAGAATATCAACCTTGTTTTATCAAGCTAATTCATATTAACTCACATTTACTGACGTTTTACTGACTAACAAGTCTTGACGTGCCTGTTTTGATGAGACGATTAAATGTCAGTGTTAAGCTAGCTTTATTTACTGAAACTCCTCTCAAGGAAATAAAAATATCCCTCAGCCAAGAGACTAGTACGTGACGATTGTATCTTAAATGTTCTACTCTCCATCTTAGCATTTCTCTCTCTCTCACAGTAGACGCCACAGAGGACAAGAACGACAGGAAGAGGAAGTGACATCTACACATCACGGCACACAAAGCACCCACGACAGCTACATGCAACTCGAATAGGAAGAAGAAGAAGAATAAGGAGAATGTAAGTTGTTTATAAAGAGTTTACAAACTATTCTCGGTCTCTGCGACAGGAGCCGCTCTTGGCTGATCAACCTGACCCCCTTCCTCCATCTGCTCCATCTGTTCCTGAGCTCCATGAGATGGCCTACTCTTCCTCCTGTTCCTCCTCCGTGCAACCTCAGCTTTCACACCTCTAGTGGGGTGTGATGGTGTGGTGGTGGTGGTGGTGGTGGTGGTAGTAGTGGTGGTGGTCGTGTTGGAGGCAGTGGTGGTGGAGGTGGGAGAAGATTTGGAACTTCTAGAAGCTCTAGAAGTTCTAGAGGGTTCTGACAAGGAAGTGTCCCTGGATGTGCTGACAGTGCAGCTGCTGCTCTCCCCGTCCTCATTGGCCAGTGTTTTCCTCTCCACTGGGAGGGGTCGATAAGCAGGGTTTTCTACCCGGCAGCTAATGTTTGATTTGAGTTTCCAATTTTGTGAGACCTTGGTGCTAGGCTTCCTTACTACAGTCTGAGTGACACTACACCTGTCTTTCCCTGATCTGTGTTCAGGATCACTCTTGGATTGTTGTTCTACTCTCTGTTTATTAACCTCTGCTACTTTAATGGCCCCGTCACTAAATGCAGATTTCGACCGGACTCGTTTATGATCAGTTAAAGATGGCGTCCTTGCTGTCAGAAACGGGATTCTAGATTTGGTATTCATACCCTGACAAGGGTCTAATCGTTCTCTGAACACACAGGTACCACGACTGCCACCCTTTTCCTCTAGCTTATGTTTCCCTAATGGTTGACGGCCATTGCATAGTTTTAAGCTACGTTCGCTCACAGGTAATCTGGATTTGCATACGTGCTGGTCGACCACTTTGGGTCCTGTGCTTATTGCTGTGTTGGAAGCTAACTTACTGTCCTGGTCCTTCTCTTCGAGGCGACTAAAGGCGGCCTCTATCCTATCAACCTGCTGCGGTGTGGGTTCTGACAACAAGTTGAACACAGGGCGACCCTTAGAGGAGTGAAGGGCGCTGCTACGGTTACTGCTGTACCCTGAATGGGGAGTTGTGCTATACAGTGATGTGGAAGACAAGACATCCGTACTTTGGTAATAAGTGCCGTGGAGTTCTCTGGTCCGATCTGAACCGTCCCCCTGTGCTGATGTGTCTAACCGAGCTTGGGAGTTTGAATTGTTATGATATACTATGCCTGACGACCTGTTATTAGAATAATCATCCGTCATTCCTGTTCTACAATTGCTGGATTCTGAGTAATATGATGCTACAGAGTAATAATTATCTACTGGGGTTCCTGAGGAAATATAATTAGGATCAAAAGTGCTGGTTTGATAATTTGAGCCTCTGCTCGGATCATTTACATTTGGTGTTTGATCTGGGGGCGATTTAAGACCAATTTTAAAGGTGGAGAATTTAGACTCGTTGCCCGAGGCTGATTCTGAGCACGTGTTGTTACCTCCATTAACATTCGACCTATCCAACCGGACTGTGGTGGACTGCATGGAGACCTGGGGGGATGTGAAGAGACCTGTGGGATGCTGTGTGTTGACCTGATTCCCTACTGTCTGTTGTGCGTACACCTCCGGTTCTAAATCCCTCACCCTGTACCTGCCCGCTGAATAGGGATGCTCACCAATCTGAAAAAACTGGAGCCTCTCCTCCACCATGTCCCTCTTGCTCATGTCAATCGCACCACTGCGTGTCATCTCAAACATTTTCCCTTCATGGAAGGGGAACGGATTTGGCTCGCTCGTTGGCGTGCTATCGTCCGTTGGCGTTCGGGCGGGGGTCGTGTCCGGCGTGGTGGCCTGGGAGTGGTCGTCGGCGGCGAGTCCGAAAGGCTTCGGCTCGTCATCGCCATCCCTCGGCTCTGCCATGTCGACAACCGTATCCTCCTCGCCTTTACAAGGCCAGGGGTCAAAGTCCAACCCTTTCGTCGCCACAGTCTTAAACGTGGCGTTGAACTCTTCTTCGAGTTTATAGCTAAAATAAGTATCCGAGAAGCCCTCTTTGTCCGAGGGTTTTTGCTCTGGCTTCTTATCCCCATCTTTACAAGCATCTTCCGTTTTCTCCCCCCCTGAGGGGGAGCCATTTATAATCTCAATCTTTAAACATTCCTCTGGCGTTTTCTCCTCCTCAATAACTTCCAGTTTGGTCGGGGGGAAAGACCTGTCAGAGGACCTGAAAGTGTCTGTCGCCCAGACGTCTCTCCTGCTGTCTGGGAGGCCAAATAGCCTGGAGTCTGCCTGCTCACACAGACCGTCATCCTCATCCTGAAGTTCATATCCATCCAGAGAGTCTATCTCTGTGGCGTCTGTGTCATGAGAGAACTCCGTCGTGGCTATCGAACAGTCTGTTATCGATTGGTCGTTTCCATTTAGTTCACAATCGTAATCTTCTCCTTCTTTACCGTTTAAATCTTTCGGGCCATCGGAGCCATTTGCTTCGCCATGGGGTTCTTTGTTGTTTCCATTTTTGTCATGTCTTTTGGGTTTAGATCCCCGCTTGTCCGTCTCCTCTTCAGGGAAGGTTGAATTCTTACAAGGTATGGGCTGGAAGACTGACTCGTCTTCCCCGTCATCCTCTGGATTTGATTGGCTGTCATCAGCATCTGTGAGCACGGGGGTGGGGGGCTGGATGCGTATGATTGGCTCAGTCAGCAGATACCTATCATGCTCTTCCTGCAAGTTCACCTCCATCATCTCGGTCTCGGTTCCTGAAGAGGCACAGGAACCTGAACCTTTCCGCTCAACATCCGACTGTTCAGAGGCTGAATCCAGAGGGGGAGGAGGTGGAAACTCAATATATGCAACACCTTTGTCTTTAGATACAGTTTGCTGCTCTTGCTCGGTCTTATATTCATTTGCATTGTCAGATGTATCCTGTTGGTTGAAATAAGATTCTGATTCTGTCTGATTATCTATAGTTTTTATTTCCTCCTGATTAGAATTATAGACGCCTTGATTGTCTTCAACCGTTTTACTATGTGGTTTTCTTGGTAAGTCCTCTTTAAAAGAGAAACTAGATTTACATTGTTCTTCCTCCTCTGAATCCTCAGAAACCTCCATTATAGGGCTGGTGTTCCCTGGCAAGAAATCCCCGAAGGCATCTGGGGTTCTGGCTGTTAGGTCATAGCTAACCTCCTCAGAGCTTGGGGTCTCTGGAGTGAGGGGACTTTTCCCAGAGCTGTCTATGAAGGAAACCTGTTCTAGGGTGTCATCATCTGGGCTTATCGGGCTGAGGGCCGTGCCGGATTTCTGTTTGACTGTGTACAACCCTCCCTTAGCCTCTCTTTCTGCTTGTCGGCCCACCTGGATGCTAACATAAACAGGCAGTGTTTTGATGCCTTTGAAGTTCTCGTTGGTCGTAATTGGGGGGTCAATTATCTTTTCTAGTGTTTCTCCAGGACTTGGAAGTTTATTTGAGTTGGAATCTCTAGGGGCATTATCTAAAATTTCAAATGTGTTGTTAGTAAGATTTTCATCTATTTTTGGTAGGGTTGTATCGGGGCCAGTCTCTACTTTGGTCTTTGCTAATGTTGGTATCTGTGACGGTTTAGTTACGGTTTGTCTCTTTTGAAGATCAGTATCAGCAGGGAAAGAGGCTGCCCTAATAGGAAGTTGAGATTCTGTCTTTTTTCTAATGTTTTTGTTTACTGGTTCTTCATTGTCTTTTCTTAATACTTCAACCTCATCCTTTTTGGGGACCGTTTCAACTTTTGTGTATTGTGTATTGTTGTCTTTTTTAGCTTCAGTGTAATTCCCGTTTTTACTGTCATATGTGGCAGTTGGACATACCAGACCTTTGTTATCTTTAATTTCTTTTAGTTCCTGATTAAGAACATTGTCTTTTCCTTTACATCTTGTTTTGTCACTTTCCGTTTCACTCAATCTTCTTTTAAGGGCCGCATCTGAAATGTTTGACAGCTTGTCTTCTGTGTGTTTTAGGGTTGGAGATGCTGGGGACAAAGGTTTACTGATATCCTTGGCAGCTCCTTTATTGTTTTCAACAAATGTAGGTGGGCTACCGTCCCCTGAGACTTCAGATGCTTTGGTAGTTTTGCCTACTCCTGAAAACTGATAAACAGGAAGTTTGCTCACGGAAGGTTTCGGCTGCACTGGCGGAGGGATTTTTGTTGGACTAGACTGACTTTGTTTCTGAGCCTCAGATTCAAACCTCATTCTCACAGAGCTGACCTTCGATGTTGATTTCCCTGAAGATGACGGGGCAGACTCACTTATCTTACTAGGTTGTTTAACTGTACTCTCACCGAGGCGAGAAAACACACTTCGCTCAGGACTGCTTGGTAAACTCAAGCCGCTCCTGTCACTTGTGGTGTTGCTACCAAACGTTTTGCTAACAGACGGCTCCCTGAGATTGCTTTTACTCAATGCCTCTCCTGCTACCTGCAGTTTCTGTTGTGCTCTCTCGGGACTGCTGCATGTCGAGCTGGGCCCAGATCTAGTTCCCTGCCCTTGCCTTCTCATAGGCTTTTTCTCAGGGGACTGCAGCTCATCGTTAAGCTTCTCTGTTTTGTCACGGAAGAACTGTGACACTTCACTCAGTTTCTCCTCAGCTTCCTTCACGGTCTTGTCCACTCTGTCCTCATAAAGAAGCTTGTCTCTGCTCCTGTCATGTTTATCTTCTGTAAACCGCATCCACACGGCGTGTTTAGGGCTGCCCTGATCTGTTGAATAATGCAGCACAGTCACCTTATCAAACTGAGCCTGTTCATCTCTGTGTGAGAACTTCCCTGATTTAGGCGACCCCTCTTTTGGTGTCCTGGATGAAAACTGCCTTTTGGGGCTTCCCTGCTGCTGGCTTAAACCCTCTGTGCTGCTGTGCAGATGTGCTTGGTCTGCCGTCATTGCTGAATCCTCTGTGTCGGACTGAGATTGTGAAGAAGTGTCCAGTTTCTCTGATAGGAGCATTTTATCTGCAAACCTGTATGACTCCCCTCGGATGTCTGACAGCTCGTCATCACAGTATTCTATGGAATGCTGGCTTAAAAGCTTTAGGGCTTTGTACGAGTCATCGCCAATCAGTTGAGCAGAGCTCGGGCGGCTGTCTTCTTCGTGTGACAATGGGGTGCTCACACGAGAGGTCTCCAAGAAGGAAGGCAGTAATTCTTCAGCAGTTAGCTCCTCTTCTTCCTGTTGGGCTTCGTCATAATCGCTGAGCTCCTTGATACAACGATCCCCTATATACGCATAGAGCTCTGGGTGTTTCTCGGTCTCTCTGATGATGACTTCAGTCGGCTCCGACGTACTGTGACCCTTTCCGATATGAACCTCTATAATCCTCTCCACCTTAGGTTTGCATTTAGTGTCTTTGTCAAGAAACCGTGGCGTAAGTTCATCTCCTTTCACAGAATCCTGGCTCGCTTTGTGTTCAAAAAGGCCCGCTAATTCTTTGGATGGATCTCTACCAGACTGAAAAGCCTTCATGATGTCTCTAACAGACATCGTTTCCTCCATCATGTCTGCTCCATCAGCTATCTGTGGCTTGTGATAGACCATTCTAGTAGTGGTCGTGATGTGCGTTTCCTCTTTAAGACACATGCTTTTGCTCATCATGGAATCCTCCTCTGACATTTTTACCTGAAGGGCTTTGACCTTATCTGTGAGGGAGCCAGGAGCGGCCGTGTCTGACTCGATACTAGGATAAGCAGTCGCAGCCTCCTCCATCAACGAAGGGTCGCAAGGCTCGTCAGGTTGCTCATAGCTCCTGATGTGGACAACTTCTGTTCTAGTCTCAGTCACACAGGGGGGGATGGGGGAATCTGCAAATAGCGGTTTTGGTCCTGTACTCTCTGCACTTTGAGGCGCTGAAGGTGTCTTTTCACTCCTGGTCTCAAAGCCACTATCTGACAGAGGGCTCTTATCTTGCTCATGAGACAAGTCCTCAGGTGATTCCAAAGCAGCGTCTGCCGCCTGATATGATTCAGCAAGTTTACTCAGGTCCTTTTCTGACGGGGAAGTGCGCATACCAGAACCCGGAGGAGGCATTTTGAGCTTATGCTCCTGTAATGACATAGCTGGTTTCAGAATGCGTTTCTGTTTTTCTTCTACTTCTATTTTTGCCTCCTCCTCAAGCCTACTTTTTACCTCTGCCATTTTAGACAAAGAGCTAGCGCCAATATCGTTTGCTAGATAATCAACTATCCTAGACAAGTCAAAGTCTCTGACTGGCACAGACTGGGGCCTGACCGGTTGAGTGTGTGCATCAAAAGGAGGATTGTACTCTGACAGGGAGCATCTCTGTGCTTCCTCAATCTCGCCATTAGAGAATTCCTCCCATTCATCCTCCGGAGCTCTCTTTTTAGTGGCCCTGGCTTTACCTTCAGTTAAAATATCCTTTTGTAATATTTCACTCACTTTCACTAAATCCTCCTTCACCTTTTCCACTAAAGTATATGGCTCCTCATCCTCTAACCTGGTTTCTTTGGGAGTGCCAGTATGCGACGTTTGCACAGTTTTAGCAGCTGTGTGTGTGTCTGTCTGCAGGATAGCAGTCATACGCATCAGGTCCTCCTTCATGTTAGCAACATCTCTTAGTATGTCCTGGTTGGACGCCGTCGTAGCATGGATGACTGGTGGCGTAATGAACGGAGGGGATTTCAACTGAGAGTTGATTTTAGACAAGGTTACACAGGAAGACAAAGACGACGAGGGCATGCACGTGTGTGAAGGACCTGGCATTGCCATTTTGAGAGAGCCTGGTCCTGGTTTGACAGGGGAGTCTGACAAGACATTGACTAGGGAGAACACCGGTACCGTCATGCTACTAGAGGACACTGGCAAGCTGGCATTTGGAGCTCTAAGGGAGCCATACGCTGAGCTAGTGGTTGCAGATCTATGTGAGGAGGACAGCGATTTGAGAGTTCCATAGCCTGATGCAGAGCACGAGTTTATGGCTTCGTTTATGGCTGCGCTAACGCTAGAGGTTGCTGCTTGGGTAGTAGCCTGGATTCTGTCCTGAAGGCTACTACTCCTATCTGAGAAGAGGCGCGAGGATGGCGAGGACGGCGTGGAGGAAGAGGATGGGTATTTTACAGGTGAAACTGATCCATTCGGCATGGAAAAATCAGAGCAGGTAATTGTGGTCTGTCCGTTTGAAGAGAGAGAGGAAACAGAAGATTTCCCTCCATGGGATGCTAGCGTTGATTCTGCAGAGCTTGGCATTAAAGACAAACCGGAGAGGGTTTTAGCAGAAGAGAGAGACGTTGTTCCTGCCTCTGTTGTATGTGTGGAACCAAGTGCAGTTTTGAAAGGGAGACTAGAATTGTACATGTTCACAGAGGTCTTTGGTGATGTCGGAGTACTATGTGTGGCCAGTGATCTGTCTACCACGGAGCCACTGGCTAATGAGTGTATCGGGGAAGTCCTTGAAGTGTAAGCTGAAGCAAGAGTTTTGATAGACGACGGGTCTGTGGCAGGTTTGCTTTGGCTGCCAGAAGACACCAGGCTGGCAGACCCCTGGACAGGGTACTGTCCCTGCTGCACGACTGTCTTGATGGGTGAAGCCATAGTTCTATAAGACCTAATGGGGGAGGAGGATGCTACTTCGCTAGCAGAATGAACTGGGGAAGACATGTAGGGAACGGGTGGTGGGGCTCCCAGGAGAGTTCTTATGGACGCTGGTGAGGCAGGGCAAGGGGAGGAAAGGGGCCAGGAGGACTTCAGTGGAGAAGAAGTGGCCGAGCCTGCCGGTGAACCGCTATGGGGGCCGGGACCCCCCAATCCGACGGGCCTTGTTTGACCAGGGACGGTAATAGGAGCAGTCGACCATGGCGGGTAAGGTCTGGTTGGAAAGACAGGTTTGTGAGGGTAACCAGCAGGCACTGCTCTTGCTGCTGCGCCTCGTTCAACCGTGGTCTCTTCAAATGGAATAATTAAAAGAACGAGGAAGAAATGGAACAAAACGCCAACAGAACACGGAATAAAAAGGCAACAGAAAATGATGTTGGGAAAGGGGAAGGGAGAAAAAAGTGACAAGGAGAAAAGACCAGAGAGGGAAGAATTGGTCAGTGACGTCGTCCTGGCATCAAGGAAAGTAAGAACAATAGTTTTTAGGTGCCGAAATGGGAAATGTTAGCATGAAATGGACTGGTTCTACGTGATCCACATCGGACTAATCTCTCAAGACGGCAACACACGAATGTATAAGAAGCCAAACGAATATCGTCAAATGAAACAATGAGACAATGAAAGGACAACTGAAAGGACGACAAATGACAAAAAAATGGCAAGACAAAACACAACAAGATAACACAAAACACTGCTCTCCTTTATGTTCTGATGTGCTACTAGCTAGCACATGGGCTCTTACATCAATCTCATTATGACAGTGCCTTTTATCCGTTTGCTCTGGAAATTATATAAAGCTGGTTTCCCCAAAGAGAATTTGGACACTCTAATCAAATAGAGGCAACAGAAGCCACTCCATTGCTCCTTTTTAAAACAAAACAGAACTATATAATGGGTAAACGCTAGTTCCAAGACTGTATTTGGGTCCATTACATGGTACAGGATTGACTACCCTTGGTGACGAGCAGTGGAAGAGTCATAAAAAGAGCCATACGTGTGACTTCTCATCATGCATTTTCATCTAACCGAAACGATAAAACAGCGTCATCAAGCGAGAAAAAAAAACAAAGTAAATAAAATGTTCAGGAGATAAAAGGAAAGCCATCTTACTTTGATTTCTTCTCAAATGCACATTCACATTATGTCGATCAATCAAAGCAACATGTTCATATGTTGGGACTCATATGTGGTAAAAAAACAACCAAGCCAAACCGTTCAAGAACACAACACAATGTAGTGGGCAGGCACTGCACAGGAGAAAGACTTGAGTCGTACAAAACCCATGCAAAACCATACGTTGTACACAAGCGTGTGGAATACATGTGCTACTTAGGGTGAGAAATATGCATTAATCACACAAGGAATTGGTCAAAGCTATCTCTATATTAACCACCCACGGTTACTTAAACGCAGTTACTTAAACGGCTTACAGATTTACTAAAAAAGTTTCCAAACAATAGTTTATTCGAATTTTGTAAAGACTCCCGGAAAGCTTTGTTAGTGAAAATGTTCACACTCACTCAGTGCAGGCTCGGCCAGATAGCTGTAGCGCTTACGTAAGGCTAGGGATGCAAAGGTATGGCGTCTCTCTGGCTTTTCGTTCTGCAACAATAACAACACAAACACCGCTCAGAGCCAGGCCGCCCATCTTGGCTATTTCCTGGTCAAATAGCCACCAATTGATTTTTACCAATTCAAATCAATTGAAATTGTACTGTACTGTAAACTACCTGCAAAATTAGGCTAAACAATTCTTGATTATTTTTAAAAGTCCATTCAGGGCTCTGCTGATCATTAATCACACAATTCCATTTACTATATATTTAGTACTCATTTTGGCACTCTATTATGATAAATATCGCATATAAAGCATTATTAATACATAAAACCACAGTAATATCATAGAACACACAAGTTAACTTAAGTTAAAGGTTAAACTTTACCAAAGTGAGAATCAAACTCTATACTTTATACGTCACTTAACTCTAACTTAGTTCTATCCCGAGGGCTAGATTGCATTTGGCACGGATAGCGGAAGGGGACTTTTATTTTGATATACCATGCAAAGCCGGGCAACTGGACTTTTGCTCTGAAAACAGAAAGCTCATGTTGCCCTGATAGCAGTGGGAAGAAAATAAGGCTATGGAGAGAAGAGCAGGGCGCCCCTATGAACCATCTGAGTGTCTAGCGCGCAGGGCAGCGTATGATGGGAAGCATGTGGATTACCTCATCCTCGGGATCTGATTCCATTTCCTGGTTCCCAAGATGCATTGCAGAAACAGGGGGAAGTAACATAATGGAGAGCGGGGGGGAAAAAGGAAACATCAGGGTGTGAAAAAGGAGTGATCGACAGCAGCAACAGACAAGGAAAAAAAGAAAAGCCACATCAAAGCCAGCAAAGAAAGGGGAACACACCAATGGAACGGTGATGACCAGATGAAGACAAGCCAGCCAGAGAATCAAAGAAAAGGTCTTCGCAGGGAAGGCCCCCCCCCCAAAAAAAAACTAAAGCATGATGTCCAAATTAAAATCTATTTGGAGGACAGCTTCATAGAAAATACTAGAACAGCCAAAAGTAAAACCACTGTGGTGTAAATAACCGGTATACGTCGAGAGAGACGCTCGGGAACAGATAAAGGACACAGTGGCGGCAGTTTGACCAAAGATTTTCCCGCCTCCCCTCTAGCTCCCCGGAGGGGGGTTAGCCTATGACGCTAACCGCCACGGACATGGGCAATGGTCGCGGTGGTGACGACAGGTAACGGAGTCGAGGTTAAGCGGCCCGGCCTTACCTTCTTCAGCGCGGGCAGGGTGATGTTGAGGTTGCACACGGCGGTTTGAGGGACACCCTTGGGGTTCTTGCACTCTTTGAGGAAGGTCAGGCGACCGCAGGGTTCCTGGCCGTTGTCTCTCACCTGCGGTACACACAGCCAGCTTGTGTTTTGTCCTGTGCGTCATCGGTAGGAACTGTTGGCTTATTTGGGATCTTGTGGTGGCCCCGTGTGTTTACACAGGTATTTAATATGTTAGCATTAAAGCTAGTTCTTGAAACATGATACCGATAGCAAAGTGAAGCAAATGTCGCTTCCTACGACTACTACAACACATTACATTTTTTGTATAGCATTACAATTACTATTACTATTACTACTACTAATTGCTGCTACTACAAAGTATGCCTTTCATTTGTTTTAGTAGTACCTATTTCAATTATTTAGCTTTATAGTAATTCATCCAGAAGCCCAATTTTAAGTTAGTTACAGGCACACTTTCTTGTTCAAAGGGGACAAGGTTTCAACAACACAAATATACATATAATCTGTTGACCAGGAGCAGGGAGGAGCAGCAAAGTCTTCGGATCCATTAGTTTAAATCATACAAATAAATGATGGAGGCTTGTACAACGTTTTGCAGACATAACTAGCACAAGCCAGACATGGAGAGTTGTATCATAAAATCAGTTTAACCTCATAGAAACCGTTCCTGAAAGGACAAATATTGACAAATATATATCATTATTATGCTTGCATGTGTTCATTAATGTGTGCATTCATATGTGAACTAAACACTGTGTGCTGAACGACATTGTGTTGACTGTGTGGCTTCATGGAGAAAAGGGTTCATATTTTTGCGCAAAACATTTGTCACCAACGTCTTGTAGAGCAGTAGGGCACGTATGTAACGATCGATACATACGTTGAAAACAATATGCATCGTGTGTCGTTCATTCAAACCACGAACAACTGCTCGAGCTCATGTAACGCTGTCCTACGTACCGTGACACAGCCACATGGCACACGAAGGACAAACCTGAAGCTTGATCCTTAACCTGAGGAATATCAAGTTACCTTGACGCAGAAGGGCAAACGGTTCTCCTTGAAGGCGTAGAAGTTCAGGACCAACTGCTGGCCAGCTTTGGTCAGGGGAGCCAGGTTGCCATAGCAATCCACAAAGATGGGCCTGCCCTCCAGAACCTGGACAAAGAGGTATTGTATATATATGTCATATATATGATGCGTTAAACCAACAAACCAGCAGTGGCTAACCAAAACAAAAAACAGATGTTGGAAAAGGGATTTAAAAGTTCTGTACAGGTGCATAAATACATATATATATATATATATACATATATATATATGTACATGCATGTTTTCTTACATGCATG
>OOFB01005899.1:0-16530 GCA_900323305.1 Trachyrincus murrayi
CCCCAGCCCCCCCCCCCCCCCTCCTCACACCCCCCTGCTAGTTCAATCAGATGGTACGACCCAATGAATGTCCCATGATCTCCGATGAGGCCTTTTTAAACAAAAAAAAAAAAAAACAGGAAGTAATGAGGAAGTAATGTGTGAACTAAATGGCAGACAGCAGCTGACTGAGTTCTCCCGTGGTTACAGATGCGTGGGGGAAACTGTGTTACCTTCAGTTTGTCCTTCGTGGTGGTCAGCGGCTGTATTTGCTCCTGTGGAACCCGTTTGCTTTAGCCACACAGTTTTTCTTCAGTTATAGAGAGCTGGCCTGCCGTTATGTCACCTGCTGGCACAATGTATTTTACCTGACCCCATCTCCCGGTGAGCCTCTTTTGATTTTTGATTTTTATTAGGCAAGGTCCTCTCCATTCTTCTAAGCTAAGTAACGGGGCAATCCAGTTTGTAAAACATTTTGTATCCGGTGAAGGGTTATCCACTTACAATATCAGTTCAAATCTGTTATTGGAAATCTTTATTTTTATTTTTAATAATTTATAATGCATTTATTTAATTAATCATTAAGTAATGGTAATGAAACAGCCGTTATTCTAAAATAAACATTACAGACGTGGAGAACCGTTGTTTTTTATTCATCATAACAATGTTTGGCATTGGAATTGTCTTCAAAGCCAAGACACAAACTAAAAGTCTCCTCGGCGTTGGGTTCAAAGTGCCTGCGTTGAGCCAGATTGTGAGGAACCAAAACGATTGCACAGGATTCCGCTGCATGTTCTCCACGGCTGTGACTGGACCCTTCCGCTGCAATAACCATGGTAAAAACATCAACAAAAACATCCGTTAAAAAAACCATACTCTGTTTAATGTAGCTTACATCTGCCTTTCTGGTGTCTGCTAATGTTGTTTACCCTTCAAAACACTTTTCTCGAGATGATTGTTTTTGTTTAAATACAAATGGGTGGATGAGTTGAACACATGGTAATAAAGATGATGCACCGTTGATCCACATTTAGCTTTTGAACCCAACTCAAGGATTCTTTTAGACGGGTGAGCAGTGGGGTCGGAGCTAAGGTGCCTATAATGAGTGGATGTTTTCCACTCAAGTAAACACACACGCCTTAGTCTCTCCCTACATGGAAGGATCTACTTCTTTCTGATTTGGTTCTAAGAAGAATAATTTTGTCTATGTTTTCAAAGATGAACTATGGTTTGATTTCGTAGTTTTTTTGTTTGTTACATTCCAATAAACTGCAAAAATGTTTTCACAATCCAAAGTACCTTCTTTTAACTGTGTTCTGGCTTTCAGGTGTTTTGTTTTTTATATAATTAATGGATAAGGAGTGCTCATTATGAGGAACTATCCAATTCTGAATTTAAAACAACAGCACTAATCTCACGAAACATTTTCAACAGTATATTCTCAATAGTAAAGGTCTGAGATACTCAAGATGTGTTTCTGAACATATCCAGTAGAGGGCAATAGTGCTACATAACCGAAACAAACAATACACCTTTTACTAATGTGTGTGTTTGTTACAAAATGTGTTATCACTTCACTATAGGTCCCCTGACCTGAATAAATCGGGCAGGGGAGCGTTTTGTCAATATAAATGGGCCTAATCATACTGCTATTATTATATACAATTGGTATTATATATTATTTTAATGGTCTCCGCCTCCTGGCTTTGTCTCAACTCTGTTTGTTAGCCTGTCTGTCTGTCAGACAGACTGGTAGACTGGAAGACAGGAGAGTTGCTGACATAAATCCCATAATGTATATTATTATGGGATATATGTGTGTTATAATTACTATCTCAGCTCAGTCAAGGCCTTATCTCCACAACCTTGTGAATAGAAAAAACAACTAAATCGGAGTGACAGCTGAACCAGCAGTATCAGAGTGGGCTACTTCAGTGTGTGTGTGTGTGTGTGTGTGTGTGTGTGTGTGTGTGTGTGTGTGTGTGTGTGTGTGTGTGTGTGTGTGTGTGTGTGTGTGTGTGTGTGTGTGTGTGTGTGTGTGTGTGTGTGTGTGTGTGTGTGTGTGTTTAGTTTCAAACCTTTCTGCTGACTCTTTCTTCATCAATCACGGTAGGTATGGGGGCTGTTTGTTCACGGCATTAGATCTGAGGCTCTGATTGGTTGCAGGCTCATAGACCTGGTGTTCTGATTGGTTCAGGTTATTGCCAGTGTATTATCGTGTGTATAGACTTTGTGTACAGTTTGCTAACCAGCAGCGTGAAGCTCTCTGCTCTTGTTTCCATTGCCTCTACCGTTCTGTACAGTATTTAATGTAATCATCTTCCACCGATCCACATTCCGTCCATTCATCTTTGTTTACATTCATCAATCTATCCATCTTCCATTAATTGGTTCATCCATCCATCAATCACCCGGGTCTCCAGGGATTGATGACCCGGACAGCTCGCTCCGCTGCACCACCGAGGCACCGGCTATGATCTGTTCGGAGGTTGACGTTACAATTCACATGACATTGTTCCGTTTTCAAAATGCCACCATTAGGCTACGGTAGATTTCCACGGAGACCACCCTCTGTCTGACTTGAAGCCGGGTCTCCAGAGCTAATGACCCAACAGCTCGCCCCGCTGCACGGTGACCTCAATACGTTGTTTTCACGGAGACGACCCTCCGCTGACTTGAGCACTGGCTGTTAGATTTAGTGTCTCCGTCCTTTGTAAATGATGCAAATGACTCATCACTGAATTACCGTTTGACTGTAATTGAAATGTAATAATTCCAGGTAAATGGACCGTGTCTTCAGTTCCGCAAGAGATTCACCAGAATTGAAGGCCACCGCTAATGGCCACATTCAGCCGGCTATTTGTTCTGTGTTATGGGGACAGTGCTTTCGTTTAGTGGCTTCTGAGAGAAATGTTTTTATATCTGGACAAATAATAGCAATTGCGTGTTATACAAAAACAAACGAAAAAGCTTTTTAGATGTTGGCATAACTAAACAAAAAAGCATTATCTGAAACGTGAAAGGCAATGTGTTATTATCCACAGCCTCCTTCTTCTGGCTTCAAACAAACACACCAACCAGGATCCAGGAGTCTGAAACACATCGTTATTTCTCCTAACCACAACAATATAATATATTAGCTGTACCCGTTGCACTATCGTTTCCAAAACAAACAATAAACAAATATACATATTTTGCTAATGTTCTGTAGAACCTGGTTTATCACCCCAAGTGGCCATTTGCTGCAGTTGCTGCTTCATTTAAGTCATGGAATTAAATACAAATATATGCTTATACATTCTGGTCAACTGAACAGGGATTTTATTACATTTTCGGAAGTCATAACTTCGTCATGAATCATAGCAGAGTGCCAATTTACTAAGGCGTTTATATTAGAAGGATAAAAAAGGTGGAGATTCAGTGTCCTGAATGAATAGGATATGAACTGATAATGTATTGTCCCCAGATTTCATTAATGTGCATATCTCACTGCCACTGGATTATGAGCAGCCAGAGTGGAGGACAATGGTGGACAAATTCCACAGAAGAATAGCGTGCAAACTAGGTAATGATGAATCATACATCGAATGCATAAGCACCTCTTGCTCAAAAACACATTCCCCCCTAAATGTAAATGTAAATACATTTTAACATAATTAAATTGCCAGGCTTTTCTTTTGTATTTTTCACACTTGCACGTGGAGCTTGCGTGCTTCACACCTCTAATGTGATAACTGTGATCGTGCCAGTGACGAGACCGTGAAGGAGAATAGTCCCATGTCAATAACAGTGTTTTTTAGTTTTTTTCCTCTTACATCCCATCCAATCAGAACCATGTTGTGAAAGCAAGCTATTAGGTCATGTAGGTGTGGTGCCGCTGCTTGCTGCACAATCCAAAAACATTTGATTTCTTTTCTGGAGAGAGTTGCCTTGATGAGTCATCGGAGGCTGGAACAGCAGCAGTCCCCAGACTGCTCTTGACGTATGAGAGGAGATGCCAGAAGAACATGCGGCCGTCTATGCAAAACACACTGCATTGTCAATAGAAAAAGTACACCGGCGACTAGTTAATGGTTATGCTCATCGTAGGCACAAGTGATCCACTTGCTTCTAATGCATACGTGTTTATTGACGTGTCACATGGCGCTCGGCTTAATGCCGTCAATGGATGCATGTGTTTGTGTATGCGTGTGTACATTAAAAAGAGAGACACTTGGTGATGAGTATGCAGTTAATAAGCATAGAAACAACTTTTCAAATCATTAGACAATTTCAAACATAAATGCTATAAAATATGCATATAAAGCCAGACTGTCCAGTCAATGCACAATCAGTCAAATAAATAGCAGAATAATAGATCTGCAAGAATGTTCACTTGGGGGGCAATTGACAATCATATTGTTATGACGGGGGAGGGGGAAGGGGGGTGTCAGTGTTAAAAGCCCACATTCAGAGAAGTGTACAAGCTCAACACGTGAGCCTGCTTTGCATAGTTCCAACCCAAGACATACAACCTACAGCAGCTCTGAAAGACACCAACACGCATCATGTGTGTTAAACAGGGGACTGCCGGACTACACTGGTCTGATATGGCTGAAGGCTGCTGTAGGGTTCAGTCATGGTCTCTCCGTCTACACTGACCTAGTGTCCCGGGCTACTTCAGAGAAGCAGCAGCAAAGCTTTGGAAGTTAGTGTTCTTTGTCACTCGGTTTTTCTGGGTGTTAGATGTTTTCTTCTGCTGGGGGAGGGGGGGGGCATATCCTGGCCGCGCTTCTAGGATATGCACAACAAAGTCCCCCCCCTTTTTGTTTCAGTTTTTTTCACAACTTTATTGTCCTCCGCTTGGTCAGACGTTGTAGTCGGGAGCCTTGCCCAGCGGCTGCCGCAGCCAGATCTGCAGCGTCATGCAGGCACCCACCGTGACATGGAAGAGGACCTGCCATACGTTCCTCACTTCGAACAGGTACATGCTGCACAGGCAGATGAGGCCCAACGCCAGGAAGCTCTTGCTGTTCCGCCACATGGAGAAGTAGGAGAACAGGTAACACTGCAAAGCGGAGCGTGGGACGGGAGGGAGAGGGAAGAAACAGAAGACGGAGGGTGAGACTAAGGATCGCGGTCGCGACACCACTTTTTAGTTTCCGATCAAGACACCGATATTACTCTAGAAACGGACTGCGTCGTACTTCCAATACTCTGGTGCATGCACACATTCGGCAAAGTGGGACATTGAAAATATCCGGTGTTTTGCAGTCAAACGCGTCTTAAAGGTCATATTTTGAAGACTTTTGCAAAAAATCTGTTTCACCACCCGCACTACTTTGGATTATAGCAAGCAACAAACTCAGTCATATCGGTGAGTGGTGAACATTTTCTTTAGATATCTTCCACTCTATGTTCAATGATTGGCAGGACGTAGAGCGCTAAGTCAGTCTACATGTGCTCTATTTATAGAGTAAATACAGAAACTAACATTCTGTGGCAGATCACCCCTAAATAGGCTATTAGCAGCTTTGATTTCGCAACATAAGACAGGTTGGGTGAGGAAAAAAGGGACGAGTATCGGTGCTATGCATAGACTCCAGCCACACATGCCGATACCATCCCTAGATGAGACCTTTGTGAACGACGACCAGGAGCTGAATTTTAACATTCTTTCGTTAGGATGGACGTCTGCTCAATAAGAAAAATAAACCCTGGGCTGATAACTCCATCCACCAGACCATCAATTAAAACTAGAATTTAAAAAAGTGACCCTTCAAGTGGAAATTAACGGGCTCTGCTGACGGGCGCCCTGCTGACAAGCTGCTGAGCTGCAGAGTCCCGCGTCTCTGCTAGTCTGTGCTCAAGAACGGCCCGTCATTGGCCCACCATTGGCCATCACTCACCTGATAGAGACAGGCAGCCGTGCCCAGGAAGAAGGCAATCACATAATTAAAGTCTTCGTCGTCATTCTGGAGAGAAGCAAACAGAAAAGAACATATTCGTTTTTTCAGTTCAAACCAGCAAGTTTTATCACAAGGCGTAAATAACCACACAGGGAGGAACTCTATGGCTCTTGCATGTGATTCTTGCTTCTAGGTTTGCCTTTTAATTAAGTCTCTTTCGTGTCTCCATTGTGTTTACAATAGAGACACAATACATAATACAATGTGTATTTACCTGTATTGCATTTACCTTTTGTCATGCGAGATAAGAGAATACCATCACCCCCATGTGATTCTAGTGCCTCAAAGCCAATACAAAATCGCCTAAAAGTAGAGTGTAAAGCAGAGGTAGACAAGAGCTTCCTGGAGGGGCTTCCAGGGACTCTCACCTGCAGTATGCTCTCGATAGCGTGGACGCCCCGCAGCAGGTTCAGCCCGCCGCACAGGATGCTGAGCACGCAGGACACGATACCCGACAAGGTCACGGGCTCCAGCATCTGAGTGGGCGCTGGGAATACCGAGGGGTAAAACCACGGCGTCAGCAAAAACACAATTACAATGGAAAGATAAAATAACACACGCGCAGACATGCATGCACGCACGCACGCACGTCATTGTCCCGTGGCACCGTTGCGAAGACAATCCGCATTCTGAAAGGCCAAGGAGTCAAACAAACGCTGCTTGTCTTTCGGCTGCCGTATTCAAATATGTTAGGAAGTGAAAGTGAACCCCTTGTGTCAGCTCGAATTGGATTTTAAAAAATGCATTCTGGGCTGAGAGTTCAAGGAAGGAGAGGGGACACTTCTCATACTTGTTTTTTTTAGCTAGTAGCGAGTGTTATAATGAGTGTTATAATGAGCGCTGTTGTATATGAAGTGCGCCACACACCGTGGCGTTATACTAACACGGGTCCGAGAAGCTTAACCCTCTCTAGGACGCGGCCATCAACATCAACCACTGCCCGGACGGAGCTCCACACACCGCGGCGTTAGCGTACCCTCTCGGTGTCGGTGTCCCTTCGTTGTGATGCCGAAGTGCCTCCGAAAAGGCACTTTGGCGTCATGAAAACAAACGGGACTTGAGTTCGGAGCAGAGTAGAAAGTTCACAAACTGGTTGGCGGAAACTGGCAAAAACATAGGATTTTACACCAGTTTTTTTCCTCTAAATTATGGTATTATTTTAGTAACAGCGACAAAATGGCATAGATTACCATGTTCAAGAAAACACGACGTTGGGCTCACTGGCATTTAATGTTAATTAATGTTAATTAAAGGCTATAACATCAGACTGATAGTCGAGAAGCAGCCTGTGGTTTTGTAATTTACGGGATAAGATTTGTATCAGCATGAATCTGATCTAGCCTAATTATAATTGTCTCAGAATAAGTGGCACAAAAACAACTGTGATCTTGTGGCTTCTCGACATTTCTGCGAGACCGACTGCTCGCCACTATTATTACAAATCAGAGTATTGAACCATGAGCAGGTCATTGTCATACCTTCTATACGCACATATACTCAATACCTGGATCAATACAAAGCTCCCCAGTGTACCTGGGGAGGGGTTTCATCGAAGCCCCCTCATTAATCTGTCAACTGTACATAATAGTCCTATCCCACGTGTGGAGGTAGCAGTGAAGTCAATCTTGTAGTAGTGTGTAGTAAGGCGCCATAAAGGCTGCTCTCCTATCACACGTGTTTCTCCTGTTGCATGGGCCTGTGTGTGCAGGTGGTGGGAGGAGACAGGGTTGCTGTGAGGCTGTGACCGCGGGTCGTCCTACCGATGCCCTTGTACTTGGAGGGCGTGTGCAGGGAGAAGCCGTTGATGGAGTTCAGGTCCTCGCGGGAGAGCTGGTAGGGCGGCCGCAGCTTGATCTCCGTCTGCATGTCGGACAGGTTGATCTTGGTGGACAGCGAGCGCGGGCTGTTGTATCGCTGCTTGGTCTTCTGGATGAAGGTGTCTGGACGGACAGAAACATCATCAACAACGAAGACAACAACAACAACAACAAGGGGGGGGGAGTGGGATGGAAACAGGAGCGACAAATCAGTGCACAAATCAATAGAGCGGGAGCATGCCCTTCTATAGTGAAGAATGTGCAGCGCATGCAATGTTGTGTTGCATATCATAGCTGGGTGGTAATTCAATAGTATAGACTTTCAACGCCGCGGTCTCTAGAGCAAACATAATATACTGTCATGTTTTATTTGACACACGCTTTTGTAATCAACTGAATAAAGTATGATGATGAGAGTATGTAATCATTTTTGTAATATTTCTTTTCAAAATGTGTACATATATAATTAAATATTGTGTGTTACAGTCCATGATTCTCATCATAGTATATTCTTCCATATAATAATCCAGACATTATATTCCACAAGAGTTTCATTGGAAGATGGGGGTGCGATGGGTAGGGCTGAACGATATGGTAAAAAAATATCATACTGTGATTATTTTGACAGATATTGCGATCGCGATATGATCCACCATTAGTGGGAATGATAATTTTTGCATCACAATTTTCATTTTCACTGAAAAAACTATCATGATGTGACATTTGTTTGGGGTCTGTACCAAAAAAAAACATGTTTTCTTACATCTGGAGAAAACAATTTGTAGGCCAGGGCATCTCTGCAGCACTACTTCATTTATAATGGTGTTTTACCCTCATCAAAAAATGCAGCTCCTGCGTTTTGGAAATTGCACTTGGCCATATTGTGATTTCGATAATACTTAGATTAATTGTTCAACCCTATAGTATATTCTTCCATGTTATAATCCAGACACTGGCGGTGGGCTCACCAAACTCAATGAAGGAGTAGGGCCTCACGGCACCGTTGGTACGCTTGGCGTCGTAGGTGACAATGAACTCCTTCTGCAGCTCGTCCAGGAAGCAGAAGGCCAGCACGCTGGGGTAGTTCTCCGTGCACACCATCAGGTAGCCCACGCCCAGTGAGCTGGTGAAGCTGATAAGCAGAGCACACACACCGGGGCCACGCATTACAACACATTGACACACTCTCCCTAGTGCCAGAGGAAAACAAGTGGACTGGTGAAATGCATTGTGGGGGGGATTACTAAACACTTGGATTAAAACACTTATTTTTTTATGTTCAATATCCATTTCTCCTGTTTTTGGAGTGATGTCAAGAGCTTAGGAGCTAACCTTTGCTAAGGGGATGTGAATATCATGCATAAACCAATAGCTTACACACAAACTCAAATATGAAATAACATGAAGCCTAACAAACAAACAAACAGGGACTGTTCATTAGGCCTATGAGGCTGGCTTATGTGCCTGCCACTGTACAGAGCACTTGACAGCTGTGAAAAAAAGAAAAGAGAGCCAGCCAATCAGTGTGGTTGACATAAAATAGTTTCTCTGTGCCTGTTTATAAGAATCACAGCCCACACGATATGTGTGGGCTGCAACAAATCTATTGCAACAAAAAACAATACAACCTGGCTAGTGCTGATGCTTTACTCCCCATTAGCTACAGGCCCGCCTTGAATACAATGACTTATGTAGTTCAAATAGAGACCTGCTTGCTTGCAGATAGCTGGCCCTGTAATTCTTTCTTTTAATATGTGCTGCTATATGCTGTTTTAAAAGGCGACCAATCATCTCCTTCAAAGCAATGCCCACAGAGATCCCAAGGCATTTCATCCTTAAGCATTTCTGTCTTTCTTCTTCTTCTTCCTAGGGACTTCTGAGAGATTTTTCATTTGCAGAATATAAAAATGTAAATGACTAAATGAGGAATCATGGACTGTTGAATCACGACAGAGGCGTTCCAAGATAACCATTATTAAACCGTTATTCAATTACACAGCGAATCCAACCCTTTCAACAT
The DNA here is from genome assembly GCA_900323305.1 of Trachyrincus murrayi. Classification (NCBI taxonomy): domain Eukaryota; kingdom Metazoa; phylum Chordata; class Actinopteri; order Gadiformes; family Macrouridae; genus Trachyrincus; species Trachyrincus murrayi. The sequence goes on from OOFB01005899.1 coordinate 9,765, forward strand.
GAAAGCATGGATGAAACTGATTCAATTGGACCATTCGGAAATGTAAAGCGCTCAGAACTATTGTAAATGTTAGCATGACTGGCAAAATAGATGTAAATATGCTTCACATCTTGCAGTTAAAATACAGTATAATAATCTCAGACGCAAACTACCCCAAGTATTTCTAATAGTGCCTCATTATGTTCTCAATTCCACTAATTATGCTGCTTGAGTAAATTAATTGATTTGATTTTAGTGCCGAGGTAATTCTATTGTAATATCCGACCGACCCAGCCCATGACTTACTTGACATTGTACTGGCCGATCTTGACTGTGCAGCGGTCAGGGAACTGTCCAAGCTTTTTGGAGAGGCCCTTGAGATGCTTCTTGGTCTCCTGAAGCTCCTTGTCCTGTTCATAATCAGTGGATGCAGAGAGGGGCAGGCCGTCCCCGACCCTCACCACTGATGCAAAGAGCACCATTGACATCTTCAGGTGTTTTTATTCTGAGGCTCTGAATACAGAAAGAATAGGAAATGGTTCTAACATGGTAAACATCAGCAGCATTCAAATAAATAAGCGTCATGATTGAGAGTAGACGACTACTTTCGCATTTGATTTGCAAATTAGTAATATGTACTAAAACGTGCATGAAACATACAGTATGTGTAACTGTTTATCTCGGGGATGGCTGTGATGTATAGCACATGACTGTCATTCTCTCTAACCATGTTGTCTACTTGTATGTATGTCCGTCTACAATCAGAACCACGGCTAGCTCCAAAGAAAAACCAGGGGAAACCAATCGATAGCATTACACACGTCATCACAACCGTAATGTATGCCCTAAAACAGTTTACGTTTTGATCATATAAACCCATACGTTTGTATAACCCAGATAATACAGATTGTCATGGACATCCGAATTGAATGCACTAAAGACTGTTGCACTGTAGCTTACATTTAACATGTCAGCGTATAGAATGTTCTACATTCATAAAATACTACTAATTTAATCAAGGTATTGTATTTAACATAATAAAAGCAATTCATGTATACATCACTTGCGACATGCAATGAAGTGAAGATAACAGCCGTTAGCAGCTAAATAGAAAGCAGGTTAAGTGAAGCTCGCTAACTAGGTTAGCATAGGCTGGTTAGCTTGTACTAATAGCAATATAATAGTATGTGCAAACCTGTAGAGAGAGACACATACGTCGGAAGAAAAGCCGTATATCTTTAATGACTATTTTAAGAGTTGCATCGTTCACGTTAAGCTATGAATGTCCAGCTACACGTAGGTACATGGTATCGGCAGGAATGCTAGGCTAGCTGTATCTTCCGTTAGCACCGTAGGTTTACGTGGCTCTCGCGCGGTGGATTGTGGGTAAAGCAGACTCTCATCAGCACCACACGTTGGCTACAGAGTAGGCGGAGAAGAGATTTTAAACACGTATTCACTTCACGTGTGTTCGCTAAATTGGAAAACAACAATTAAGAACAGTAATCACAGTAATCATATTTAAGAAGAATATTAGTTTGAAGCAGTGGTTCTCAACTAGCCTCAGGACCCACACGTGTCATTAGTCATTAAGTCACGACTTAAAAATAAAAATGTATTTACCAATATTGCAGTAATCAACAATGACTTAATTGAGGCATTGAGGGAACAAAAAGCTACAACAATTGGGGCTAAACTCAATGAAATAGTAAGCCATTGAAACATGAATTAACATTGAAACATTACTATTTACAAAGTGCATACCTAATATATATCATAGCAATAACAAAAAAGTATAATATTAGGTGAAATATAATTTCAACGGTAGGGCTACAGCATGCAGTTGCTAAGGCACCACGTATTATGCAAAAATGCATTACTTCATTTTTTTTCTTTCCCCAGCCTTAAAAAACATTAGCACTCGATTCAAATCAAAATTGAGACGTTTACTGTCAACAGCTTTTATTTTGACACATCCTTTACACACACCTGTGCAATCTCCTAATGGGTATTCTCGCCACAGGCAATGTGTGTGTGAGTGATTTGCGAGACAGAGAGAGAAAGCTTGAGGGAGAGAGCTTGAGTGTAAGAGATAAATAAAGCTGAGAGTTGGATGACGGATCTCTGCCATTGCTGTCATCTTGATGAATAGCCAGGTGTCCACATGGGATTGTTTATTGGTCAAATATATGAGATAGGTGACAATCTAAATTATGTTATAGTTTCAACACTTTTCTATAATTATTATTGTGGCCATTTAGATTTTCTTTAGTTGATTTGTTTAGTTTTGCGGGAACAGGCGGGAACACATTTTGCATGACAAACATCCAACCACAAAATGACACCATAAACTGCAGGGTTTTGCATCAAATTCCCTACAGCTTTTGCTAATGGAAACAAGACAAACGAAAGCTTGTTCATTTATGTTATTAGCCTACTAATCACCCTCACCTGTCATCGTTATCTTCACTCCCTATATAAACCCATCTGTTTTCAATTCACTTCAGGCAATGTTGTTTTTCCCCCCACCCATGTGTTTTATGTTTCTCTTCCACAATTTCTATGATTACTATTTTGACCTCCACGTTGCCAAACCAATTTTCCCTTTTGACTTTTATTGTTGCGTTTGCACTTGTAACCTGCCTCCAGACAGAGCACATGAGTAGTTATTACAATTTAAATGATGGTCCGTTGTAATGTTCCAGCGTAATAAAGATTCTCAAAGCACCCACGGCGAGAATCCATGTTTAATATCATGACATAACCAATACACTATGTGCATCGTGCAATAGTATATTTTTATAATATACCATATTTATATACTCCATATTATGCCTTTTTGTGGTCTACCAGCCCTAATATGGTAATAATTGCAGCACAAGAGTCTTTTTATTCCAGCTCCATTCTTCTAAATGTCCATACTGCTGAGGACAGCTCGCCTCTAAAACCGTTTATCCTACTGTATATGCATTGGCTGGTCACCGCCAAATAACACTCAATATCTGAAACCTTTTCGGGTCTTTAACCTGAAGGTTGTTTCAACGCGAAACAATGCTGATGAACTCAAAATCAATTTTCACTATTCCACAGAGACGGTGTATAATCTGGGCAAACCAAGCACAAACAGGTTGTACTAAGACGTTGGAACAAAGACGCAATCAATTAACAAGATATTAGCAAGCATACATTCACAAAAGCATATTTCACCAATTTCTTCATAAATAAAAGACACTCTCCATAGAAACCTGAGCGACAGCTTCATCAAGTAAGTGTGAGCATAGAGATTTTTTAGCATGGCGGCTTAAATCATTTTGATCGGCCATCTCCTGACAATAGAAGGCAGGGGAAAATCTTTCCTCTCAGGTTGCACATCAAGGTCAAGGATATGGAGACACAAAAACACAACTACCCATGAAGAAGGTAAAAAAAACTTTGGGTTTACACAAACCTTGTAAAAAAAAAAATTAAAAAAAAACCTTGACTTTGTATTAACAACCTTACATACTCAATCTCTTAAGCTCAGTTTCCCACTGGTTAGAGACCTTAACCCTTCATTCATGGACAAAACCAGGCTGCCACTCAGAGAAATCGATTTGTGGTCTAATATTCTTACGGGGAAATCTGAATAAAGGATGTATCTTTGTGCGTTCTCTGAAGACATCCATTGTTTTTGCTTCAGTTCAATGTCACACGCATCCTAACCTCAGCAGGTTGTTTAGGTGCCGGCATGACATACGGGATCCACCTTACATTTGACCAGAAAACAGACAGCGAAAAAACTAATAATGTTTTGTTTCCCAAAGACCAAAAATTTTCCCAAAAATATGAAGCATTTATTAAGAAGGCCATCAAATAAACTGTCCAGGTATTGTAACCAGCAGGGTTGTTTTAAGTGCAATTCTCTATCCATTTGTTTTCGTGTCAATATTGACAACACAATACATAGGCACAGAAAACAGCTTTCACCATGGTTGATGTCGACTAACCACCAGATTAGGTTGAGCTAATACGTCCAAATGGACTGATGGAGTTAAAGCTCAGAGTACAGATCAGTATGTAGGGCATGTCTATGTTAAAATATGTGCTGGATGAGTGTCTCCTATTGTCTGGGGATTAAATGCAGACGATTAAGCTCTATGTACCATTTGTTTGTATGTGATGATATTTGTAATACAAAAACGTAACCTATTCATTTAAAATAACACTGGGAGACATCTTGACAATGATCAACATGAGAGTGACTAACATACACATTTGTTTTGGAAATGTATGATTTTATTCATTTTTTTTTTCAAATCTCATCCATATCACCTTATTGTTATTGTTACATGTGGCTGGGGACCCATCAATCAACAAAAGGCAACAATGACTTCTTGGCATAAGTATGATTTAACCCCCCCCTCCCTGCATGATATGGACACCTTTGGGATAAGACAAAGAGTCTGGTCTGGTACATGAACATTGTCACGGGTCACAGCTCTTCACAGGCCATAACAAATAAAACACACAGGATACATACGAGTAAAACCATTGTGTCTACGTATGAGAGAGTAAACATCTAGATACAGCGAATATGTCAACAGCTAATTCTCTAAAGCAGTATTTAAACCGATGTGTCAGCAGGTCCCACTTCTGCATACCCAACCAAATGTAATATTCATATTGATCACTGAGCAAACCTAAATTACCGCTCGGCGTCAGCCAGAAGTTAATCTGGAGACGACCTTATTTGGAACTAGCCCATTAATGTCAAGGTTTAATAAATGGTGATTATTTCTCCTTTTTCCCCCTCCGTTGAAACAGCACATTTCAATAGATCTTGTTGTAACAGGGTAGAGGAACTGTGTAAGTGGACCATACAAGCAATTTGTCATTTTTTTCCCCCACCAGTCTTATTTTTCTTGGAATTCAAATGTAAACAATCGTTCATCTCGCTCAAACTACAAAGCTCCAAAAACATCTGGCCGGAATGCTGTTCACAATCTAACTTAGTTCCCTTTAATTGTGTTTCGCTATCCCTGAGAACCCTATTCATAATGAAAGAAATCCAAAGTATTGAATAATAAAACACAAGGTCAGCCCCAGATAAGCCTTTAAAAATAAAATATTCATGGCAGCTTACATCTGGGAGCTGAAAGCCCACACAGCTTTAAAAAAGGTGCCACACGGGTAATGATAATGGCGGTTTGATGGTATGGCCGACGCTGGCGGATGCAGAGAAAGGGGGGCACAAGGGACACTGCGATGACTTTTATCACACATGGAGCAACCTGACCCGAGTTACAGTTCCAGGTTGTGGTAGGACGGACAGACAGACGGAGAGACAGAGAGGGAGTTAGGGACAAACTGAGGCAATGACGGAGCATCCTTCGTCCAAAAGATGTTTGGACGAAGTACTTCCAAGTATTCGGCTCGCACACAATCGCTCTTCGGCATTGCTCAGCAGGAGTAGAAAACGCGGCGAGATCATAGAAATGGGATGGGCCTAATTAAAATCGGCCTGAATCTCCAAAGTATAAAGCAAGAGGTCAGATTTAAGGAGCCCCCAGTGACTTGGACAGAAAGCATCCCCGGCTGACTGGTGTGGATCTGTGATAATGAGGTAACAACTAAGCCTACTGGAGGCATCGGCCAGAGCACGTCTTGGACGATGTTTATTGGACATGGAATGAACCATGGACGTTGAAAAATATATGAGCCATCTAAATATCAGATGGCCAAACCAATACTAGTTTTTGGCATTACATTTTTCACATTTCACATACCCCACTCCCCCCATATCTTATCTTGGTTGCTGATTGAAGGGAACTTCAAAGAACCCATATTACGATCCCAGAATACATTTACAATGATTCTGGATTGGTTCACCTGTCTGCCATTCCGGTAAGTACTTTATTTATTTAAGGCCTCATTTTTTTAAATCAACAAAGACATTGGCTTTCATATACTTTTTGAAAGCGCAACTGTACCTTTACAAAATGTCCACCAACTAACCCTTAGTCACACCGGGTTAAGAAAATTAAACCTCCTACATAGCACTTTAACAGCTATTCATTTTCCCACCAAAATCACGGATTGGCCCTTAAAATGTCGAGGCGACGCCAGCATGTATTGATCTGTGATTGTAGCTCCAGAATATTCTAGAAGGATTCTGGATACCCGACATAAAGTTTTATACAAAAATATTGGAACGAGAAGAGAGGTATAATAATATAGATCAGCGTAATCCTCTCGGGTTGTACGTTAGCATTGCCCCGGCGTGGTGAACAGTGCTGTAGTTCGCATCAGGTGGCGTCTACATGACACAAATGGTCTTTAATGGCCTTAAACCTGGGGTTTCTTTTACTACTACTACTACCCCCACGGGCACGGACAAAAACACCCACTTCCCCAGCCCCCAAACCCAATGTCTGCGAAAGGGGGACAGGATTGCATAGATACAGTATAAGGTATAGCATTGTTGTTGTGTTCTTTCTTTTTTTACATATGCAGTCACAGTATCTGGGGACAGAAGAAATCAGTTTTGTTCGCGTTTTTTGTTTCCCGCTCTCTCTCATTAAAATATCCATGGAAAGTCTTGAGTGGTCGGTTGCACTGTATGTACTCGGTTGTCTGTGTTTTTAACAAACATGATCACCATGCTATAATAGAAAAAAAACAAAAAACATTGCTGAGGTCATCAAGTCTCCCACATCAGTGCTGATTGGGCCCCTGCCAGGTGAAGGGGTCACAGTGCAATGACAAGCTCCACCCCCCCCCCCCCCCCCCCCCCCCCCTTCTTTTTCAC
>OOFB01005899.1:41698-55087 GCA_900323305.1 Trachyrincus murrayi
AGGTGGGGGGAGAGAGAGAGATAGAGAGAGAGAGAGAGAGAGAGAGACAGAGACAGAGGGGCAGAGAGAGAGAGAGAGACGAAGAGAGACAGAGACAGGGGGGCAGAGAGAGAGAGAGAGAGAGAGAGAGACAGAGCCAGAGAAACAGAGAGAGAGAGAGAGAGAGAGAGAGAGAGAGAGAGAGAGAGAGAGAGGGGGGGAGGGGGAGGGGGGGGGGGGGGGGGGGGGGGGGGGGGGGGGGGGGGGTAAGCTAACCTAGCTAGCTTATTTAAGACTACTGCCAGAAAAGAACAAACTAACTGAACTTAGTGAACGACTTACTGAAATGTAAAGAGACAGAGGGACGGAGCCACACAGAGTGAAGGGAAAATGACCTGCCTGCCATTCGAATTTAATGAGCATACGAAGAATTAGATAGATAGAGAGACAGAGAACGAGAGAGAGAGAGAGAGAGAGAGCAAGCAAAGAGTGACACCTACTCACCTTGAACGTGGCCGGCCGGTTGTACTCTGTGTGGAACGAGCCGTCTCTGCAACGAGAAATGACCGGGCACAATGCTGTTGGAAGTTACTCGAGCCGTTTCGAAGTGCCACGCGTTTCCGCGAAGCATTGTGCTGTGAACGCCACTACGTCTTGACAGAACTGTTCAGTGTGTGTGTGTGTGTGTGTGTGTGTGTGTGTGTGTGTGTGTGTGTGTGTGTGTGTGTGTGTGTGTGTGTGTGTGTGTGTCTCTCACTTGTAATGCAGCAGCTCGGCCCCAACACCCTTGGAGCCCGGGTCCACCTTCACCTTCTTACACAGCTTACGGCCTTCTGCGTCTCTACGAGCAAGAGAGAGACAGAGACAAGGTTAGAGAGAGAGAGAAATACCAAGGGAGCGGGGGAACAAGAGACAAAGTATTTTCAATGCAGGTAGGATCACGTTGGGATGCGTACAGATCTTCATCAGCAATGTTCCTGCATTTTGGTTTGGTGGTGATAATGTATGAGTGAGAGTGAGTGAGAGTGAGGTAGATAGAAAGTATTCAAGTATTCAAAGCCTCCATCCTAATAGAAATTCGAAAATAAGGAAGGCTTTAAAGGCTCACCATTAGCCAAATACCAACCATGTTGGGGTTTTTTTTCTAAGGGAAGTGGAAAATGCTATCAGTGTCACGCACGGCGCTCCATTCCTCGGATGAGAGTACACCTAGCTTGGTGTGTGTGTGTGCGTGTTCCTTCTACATGAGCACGGTGACAGACTGACAGCGTCCCGGGCTCTTTTCTGTGTGGCCAACGCCTTTTTCCGTTTGATGTACCAGCCCAGATGGCACCTGTCGGGAGGGGGTGGTTGGGGAGCAGATGTGACCCCCCTGACACATCTTCGGGGGGACAGGACGCAGTCATCCGTTGGAGGAATGATTTGCCAACGGTAACTAATTCGAAGTGACGGCCGATGAAATATCTCTGTTAAAAAAACGACACGTGGGAACGAGACCAGCACTGGGTGCCCCCCCCCCCACAACAAAAAAATAAATCCACTGCCACCTCCATTTCTAAACACGCATGCACTTCGAAAATAATCTCCGTACATCAAGCGATGCAAAGTATCGCCACAGTAATGCAGTGCATAGCTATTGACTTTTTGTGGTAAAAAAAAAACCACTCTTCGCCCTTCAAGGTCAGGCGTTTGGCAGCCAACCAAGAGTTGTGCTGACCTATTCACTGATCTTCTGTTGTTCAGCAGCAGCACGGTGTCGGTAGGCATCATGAACACGTCAGTAGCTTATCGGTCAGCAACTGACTCACTGGGGAGGGGGGAGGGGTTTGTGGGAAGTGCGATGGAGTCAGACTACAGCTTGATGATGCATATCATTAACAATAAAAGCCATGACTATTCACCGTAGACTGAACACTTCGAGGAGCATACAACCCCCCCCCCCCGGATGCACTCAGCATGGGGAGAGAAAAGAGAGTTTGGTTGTGAAGGTGATTCATCTGGAGGCACCTGGCCAAGGGGAACTTGTTGTGCCACCTGCCGAGCGCTGATAGGGAAGAAGCACAAAACATCCAGGGGCAGATAGAGAGAGGGAGTGATGGAACAGTTGTACTGCCGTGCCAACAGTTGAGAATGCTCCCATAAAATACAGCCATCCTTGGTTTTTAAGTTTGATCTTAAAATGCGTAATCGTGTACTTATAGGATTTTCCTTTTACAGTGTCACACCTCATGAGGCTAAGTGACGGGATTTGTTAACGCCAAAGAATGTAAAGAGAGTGTTACTTCTGCACCGTTTCTTTTGCACACAGAGCCTTAAAATACAGTGGGAGAGTCAATGATCAAGTATGTTTAAGTTTACAAGTTGCAATTATTTTCACCTTTCAACATCCTTCATTTACACTTAGCTCATCTACGTAAAGTAAACCTGTACGCTTCTGTCCAGTTGAGTGTGACTGGTCTTGGCCAGCAGTCCTGGTCCAAGTCATCTGTTCAAAGAGAGTGTCACCCCGGCTTGGCGGCTTTGTTGGTTCTTTGCCTTGGCATGGTGTCTGCTCTGCTCTCTCTTACCCCTCTTCCATCTCTTCCCCCTCTTGGAGCCTGCAGCTGGAGCCTTGTCTTGGATCTCTTCCCTGTGAGATCATGGCGAGGGACACAACAGTGACACGCTTCACGACATCATCTGGCAGAGGTCTCTGAGGTCTCCTATGGCAACACGCCCCCCCCCCCCCCACCCCTATTGTAAATAATACAAGGGGTTTCATCTGACAAATACACTGAAAATGGCGTATGTTTTCATCCTTTCAAGTATTCAACCGGTGTTGAGCCCGGGAGCCAAGTCCCGCAAACCCACTCCACTGTGTTCCAACCATAAATTCTGCTCATATGCGCACACGACCGGACACAAAAGGAACCAATCGGAATCGTCCAAGTCAGACATCCAGCGGGAGTTGACGAACAGGAAACATGTTTTGAGAGTGTATTTTAAAGTAGTCCCCTGAGCAAGGAGAAAAAAAAAGTACATGATATTAACTCATGTTATGATCCACGAGTAGAGAATGGGGATACAGGTTTCTAGTTTTGTTTTTCGTGTTTTTAACGGCATCTCAAGAGTGTCAAAATGTCTTGGGTTTGGTTGACAAGTATACAGTACATATATATATATATATATATATATATATATATATATATATATATATATATCAAAATAAATAAACATAGTAAAAGAGATATTTCTTGCATAAAAAGAAAAGTGCCACCATGACTCTGTGTCTGTCAGGCGGGAAAACAACAAGTCAACACGAGATCACTTAAGTTGGGAGCGTGGCAACAAAGTGCTGGGGGAAAAAATAATAATAATTGTGGGTACGGTGGGAGTATGTGTCATGTCCGTCTAATAGGATCGTGTATTTTGGGGGATAGATTTGCTCCAGGCCAGACGTGGTCCGACACAACCACTGTACACGCTGCCAGGGCACTGGGGCGTGAGGAAGACGGCCATCATTTGGCTCATGTGGATGATCAGAGCACTCTGTACAGTTCACGCCGTTGCCAGGGCAGGCAGAGATTGAAAAACAACCAACGGAGAGAAATAAAAACAAACACGGAGAGAAATAAAAACAACCAACGGAGAGAAATAAAAACAAACACGGAGAGAAATAAAAACACCAACGGAGAGAAATAAAAACAAACACGGAGAGAAATAAACGATTTAACGAGACAACATGGCGGCTTCATTTGTCATGAGAATAGGTTTGCGACCTATGGGAAAGGAAAGAGGGGCGGGGGGGGGGGCACTAAACAGCTGTGACTTTAAATCACCAGTGGATATCCGTTGATGTTACCATGGCAGTGATTATGATGTCCCTGCGGGTGACCTGGGAAAGAAGCTAAATCATCGCCGTCTCACTTACCCACAGTTGACCCATGCGATGGTCCCCTGGCCCTTCACTGTCTGCGCCACATCTGACAGCAGCTTGAGCTGGGGGTCCCCCGACGTACCTGCCCACACAGAGAACCCACTGTAGTCAGACCGCCGCCCCCCTCCTTCACAGAAACCAAAAACCATCCGCTAGCCGAGGACAACCCTCGGTCGGTGTTCCCCAGGGTACAGACAGAAAAAGGACAGTCAGGCCGGAAAGAAGCGATGGTGGCTGTGGTGGTGGTGGCTTGGTTACACTGCCGCCGCTCTCATTGGCCAACAGGAAGGACATGGTGACAGTGACGGAGTCGGTAGGGACCGACTCCGGAGACATTTTGGTGGATGGGCCTAGGGGGAGCGGGTTTTAGTTGAATCGGCTTCAACAAAAAAAAACTCAAAATCTTGACAGCGAGCTGGACATGATGCATTGATCACCAGACCGGCCTTTAGTGGTCAAAGAAGTGGTATCGTCAGTATGCCGTGAAATAAAACAAGTGATAGAATACATATCGGCGGATATAGTGCCCATGGGAGCGACGCTGAACAGACTGTAATATAAACTTGAGCACAAACATAACAGAGAGCGCAGCGTGCCAAAAGCACTTAGAATCCGCCTGCTTTGAGGGACAATATAGCCCCGTCGGACAACTGCCGTGTATATTAGAAACAGCAAAACATACCCACTATAAGAACATAGCGCCATATCACTGCAACATCATGGCTTTGAGAGATATGGCAAACAAACCTGCGAGTCCTGTGAGGAGAGTAAACAAATTTAATATCTTATTCCTTGTGTAAAACAATTTTTTACACCTCCCACGCTTGTATCAAGTGCATAGAGAGAACTATTCCTCTGACCAAGGCTATATTAAGATTTGGGCCAATCTAGAAGCCCTCAAGCTGCCGACTTGCACCGGTTAGATGTAAAAACATCAGGCAGTACAGGCTTGATTTAGGGCCATATATGGAGTAGGAGACTGAGAGGTTAGAGGTTTTGGCTATCTAATCCATATCTTATGGGGTGATCATGAGGCATCAATGGCCACTGACCAGAAAGGACTGCAACTGGGATTTATGACTGACTGGTAGACAAAGTGCCTACCATCTGACTGCCCCCCTGACTGGCTGATTGGCTGACTGGCTAATTGGCTGAGCAACAGATGAAAGGTTGGAAGGAAAGAGCAGGATGATAGGCATGCATAGAAGCAAGTGTGGTAAAGTAAATGCAACGGAGGGAGTCTTTGGCTGTTTTTGGGAGAAAGGGCGCTACAGTGTGGTGGTGCTAGCCAGCAATCGATAGCGCCCACCGCTCAACGCGGCACGGCCTAATCCAATGACCTCACACGGGCTAGCGTGGGCCATGAACTATGAAATAAATAAATCTGGTTGTGGAGTTGGGGGACTGTTTGAGAGAAAAACAGTTCAGTTAGAGCACATCCTCACACAAGCTCGATGAAAATGAAAATGGAAATTAAATGCAGCGGGTGGTGGTGGTGGTGGAGGAGGGTAATTTCCCTAATGGCCCTAAGGAAATGCTGTTTTGCAAGTCCATTTGACCGGAGTTTAATATAGTCTGTGTTCTGCTCTTCTAGTGGTTTGCATGCATTGTAGTTTGAACATTGTCCAATGCAACCAGCAAATGAATATAGAGGTTACCTGAGTAGAATCCCTTAACATTAATTGATGAGGAAACACTTCATGCTTGCCATTTATACTTCTAACACCACCGGGACTTGCAGTGAGCAATTAAAAATAAACATCTGGCAGATTAGTGCACATTTTTGTTTGTGATTTTGATAGTTTTGATAGCCAAAATTGCAATTACACAATGAGCTATGCTGGGCCAATGCATGACTATTTTTTGAGAATGTCGAAAATACTAGGGTAAACACACTAAACACCAAGCCAAAGTGACGGTGAATGAATATCTCACCTGTTTTGGTGTAGAGCACCAGAACGTTGGTCCTTGTCCTCAGCAGCTTCTTGAAGTCTTTGTGATCGCTGACCTTCTCTATCAGAGGGGACACCTTCACCGCCTCCAGGACTGACACCTGCCACACCTGGTAGAACCACAACACCACTCAACATCAACGACAATGGAACCCATCCTTGTTCACATCTACGATCGCAAATAGGTACCAATCAGAGCAATGTTTCAGGGAGATGCTTACGAATGTCAGTGCATATAAAACTTGGCCTACTTATCGAGAAGGAACCCGTTTTGATGTTCAAAACATAATTTCAATGCACTGCTATGTTGCATTGGTTAAGGAATGTTGCAGCACTTGAAATCGAAGAGGCAGAGAAGTGAGTTAGTGTGAGTTGAGGCGGAGCTGCAGGCCTGGACCAACAACACTTCCATTCACAACACAGTTAATCCGAAACTAATAAGGGCCAAATACTTGCTGCCCAGCCTACCTCTTCCTACAATCTAGACACTCCAAGAGAATCGAATAACAATCTTAGCTCGTCAATTGGATTCACATGGACTGTTTTTAGCCCAATTTGCGGTGAACTGCCACATTTAACCCTCGAGTCACTTGAAACAGAGCATCTAGGTTCTACAGTATTACTTGTTTGAACACTTTTACCTTTCTTACAGTCGTTTGGTTGTGTGGTTGTGTAATCAATTCACATAGCCAATTGGATATCACTTCATGATTTGGCCAATCTCTTTCCATGAGAATCAGTGTGTGTGTGTGTAGGAGCCAAAGTGAAGGTGCATAAACTAAAGAAAGATCCCCTTTTACATCTCTGTCTCCCACACTGAGCTGAATTAGACACGTGGCACTGTCCGTTGGCGGACGATGAGTGATGTCACCTGGAATGAAAACGAGCACCTGTCGGCTTATTTTCTCATTTCCAATTCCCCACGGGGTGTCCCTCTGAGGGTGGTGGTGGTGGGGGGGGGAGCCGGGCGTCTGACTGCCTCTTGCTCATCGGTGAATTTTTAATTAACATGAAGGTAGAAAGAAGGTTAAGAGGCCAAGAAAAACTAACTTGGGTGTATTATGGGGTGGGTCATGCTGTCATAGAAGCCCCTCCAAGGGCAAAAATACAGGTGGGAAAAAAAAACCGTCAATGTCCAATTATTAATTTCTCCCCCGGCTCACATCTACATTCTGTGTATGTGTGTCCGGGTGCATTCATCTGTGACAGCAAGATATGCTCTGCACACCTTATTGTGTGGCTCTAGAGTGGATGAAAATGATATTTTAAGGTTTGGCTCAATCATAGGGCTGCCAGATGAAACGTCTATGCATCAGTATGACGTAGTGGGCTGGGAGGTTATCCTGCCCCTGGCTTTGAAGGTTTACAGGAGGACAGGAGAGGAGTAGGTAGGCTATAACAGACACATGTGCCTTTATTCCAGTGGGAAAAGTCAATCCAATCATTTATGGCACTGTAGGTGGGATGAATAAAATGACGCAAGTCTCTCTGGCTACCCCTCTCCTTCTGTCTAATAGGCCGAAGCAGTGGTAACTACCCAGCTCCAATCGTGGCTAATGGTGCTAGGTAGGTGTAAATGACGTTGGAAGTGACTTGATTGATAGGCTACCATTAACTGGGTTCCGTACAGAAACAACGTTGAGAAAAATAGTTCGCAATGTAAAAATAATTCTACTTCTCAAGCAAGCTCTCTGTGGCAGAAATAACAAAGAAAATAACATTAACAACAAGGTTGTAACATGTTGTTGGCTGTTTTTATACTTACTACAGTAAGTATTATTACACACATACAGTGTCATTAGGCTGACAGTAAAGAAATGTGAGTGTGAATAGAATTAACCAATATGCAAATTACATTCAATTAGAAACTCATTTGTCATGATGGTTTTGGATATGATGAAGACATTACATGGAAGGATTTTATTGAGTGTTCCTAATGCTGTGTGCCTGCCCCTTTTGCTGACAAGCAGCCAACACCTACAAAACCACTATCTATGGTAACCAATCAGCGATTCCAAAGGCTTCATTACATCAGACATCTTATGCACGTTCATGGGTGGTATGCAAATAGTGTTGTGTTTGTATTGTAAGCCATTCTTCCCCAAACACAAATAGACTAATTAGTACTCATATCCATATTAGCAAAAACGATCCAGGAAAATGGCAGCCTACTTACTTCATTCATTAACTTCATTGAATGTGCTATGGAACTTAAAAATTGAATGCATGCTACCAAAAGTTAAATTACTTCCTCAACATTACAGCATCATATTTTTGTATCATCACATTCCATCCTTTACACATAAACCTGTTGATTGGTACAAGAAGTATTAAGGATTCAGTGTTATAAAATTATGATTCAGTGTAAATAAAAACAGACGGAAATTGCAGGAGAAAGATAAATTAAATAAAGTAAAAAAGGATCACGTGCACACAAGCACGCTGATGTCTTGCAAAAGATATGAAAACCGGCAGAAAATGTGAAAGACAGACGGAATATTTGTTCATACTAAAGACCCTCCACAGCACCAAGCAGACAGTGCAATAGTGACTCTGCTCCAGCCCTCAGTCAATAGTCTGCTCCTGCCTAAAGGCTAACACACAGAAGCTCTTAGCCTTTTACCCCCTCCCTCGGTTGTAGCATTGTATGCAGAATGTTCAGAAATAATTGTTTTCCCGTTTCTTGTTAAATGTCAAGCGAGCAAGTGGCCAGAGCTCTGTTTTAGAGGATTAAACACATAGGAAACCATGTAAATGTCAACTGCCACATGAAAAAGTCCAGACGTGTGAACGATAAAAGAAAGATATTTCTCCTCGGTTTTGCAACCATTGACCCCAACTATAACTGGGCTGAGGTTGGATTGTACAGAGTTTCAGTGCATCACACTCCTGTCCTCCGCCCGAAGAGGTGCATCCAGTGAGATTACTGGGTTGGAAAAAAACTATGCGTAAATAAATCTAATGACGGAGGTGGTGCTTACCAAGTAGCACAGGGCTTCTAGCTTGCTCGCCCATAGCCTCCATCTGCTGTGACGAATTTGCTTAATAAATGGCAGCCAGGTTTAGGATTGTCTGGGTATAGTACTGAATCAGCGTTAATAATGTTACTGTTTGTCATGCATTTGTCCCTTTCAGACTAATGAGCCAGTCAACATTGTTAGCATATTTTGCAGGTCGTTTTGCAGGTAGGTGTGTGTGTGTGTGTGTGTGTGTGTGTGTGTGTGTGTGTGTGTCCAGATATTATTTGATGGCTCTTTTTTTATAATGATGGCGAAATAATGATGACGGCTGACAAGAGCAGAGAAAATCAAGACTTGATCCCCTTCATCCCTCTCTCTTGAGCACTGTTCTGCATATTGGACCAGCACCCTCACCTGCCGTTTATAAGGGCCCTGGGTTACCAGTAAAAGGAGGAGAAGGCATTGAGAGAGGAAAAGAGAGAAGGAGAGAAGGAGAAGTAAAGACAAACACCGCGCCCCTGTTTGCCATGCTTCCATAACCGGATGTGGAGCAGGAAAAAGGATCTAGAGCAGCATTCACAGGATCCTATTGGAAACTAAGTGCATGTGTCAAAAGCGTGTGTGGCTACGTCATGCTAAATAAACTGCAGACTGCATTGCATGTTGCATCTCCATAAGAAATAAGTCATGTGACAGGGAAATTACCCAATTGTACTTCTAAATGGTAGGCCTACGTTCACGTACACTAGACCAGCCTCCACCCACCACCAGTGACCAAGCTATTTTACAGTCCACAAAACTTAAGCTAAGTACATTGGACAAGCTTCAACAGTTCGGCAAATGTTCCCCTCAATGAGTTTATGTAATCAACTCAGTGGTCCCTGTACCATGTATTATTGAGTACATTACACAGCGAACTACTGCTAAATCCCAATCTATAATCACAACTGCTGATGGCACAAGATATAAAGACGCATCCATTTCTCCTGAATGTACCAGGATACCTATGGCTCATTCGGGAGGGACCCTTTGCCTCTGTTGTGTACACATATGCGAGCATTTAGCAGAATGCAGCTAAAAAGCATCCGATTAATCCTATTTCAGGACTCGGTGAATACGATTATCGAAGGCTAGACAACGCATGCAATTCGGGACGCATAATTCATTGATTAAATCAGTGCATTGGCCAAGTTCGGTCTTTCCATTACAACGGCCAAAAGCTGTCAACTTTGCCTTCTGCGTGAATCGGGCGGACGGGATGAATTAGTTGTTTAGACTCCGAAACATTCAATGCAACGAATTAGTCACGCAATCTACATTTCTACACACGCAACGGACATAATGCATTCTTTTTTGACTCACCAGCAACACCAGTATGAACATTTTCGCCTCCCTCACCGGACTACCGTAGTGGTTCCTAGAGGCCATGATGCCGTTGCCACGTCTGGATACGCATGCGCAGTCCGTTTTCTTCGATTTCTTTTTACGGAGCGCAATGCTTCTTGGGAGTTGTAGTCCACGGACATCGTTACATTGTATTACAATAGAGACTAGGCCATTCAACTTGGAATTCAAATTATTATATTCGAAGTAATGTAGACCTATCTTAGCCGATATTATTGTCATAAAATGTAGGCCTACTATTTATATAAATAGTATTTTTAGTTTACCTGCTTTATATTTGCTCTTTGATTTAACTGATTGTGATTGGTCGCTACATTTTTAATTAAAAGTTACCCCTTCAGGAGTTTCAACGTCATGTCTTCGGAATGCGATTCCATTTGATTTATACCTACTCGATATAGGCTACTGGCAACACACACTAGGCTAAGGAGCTAGATTAAACATAGTTGTATGTGTTTTATCACATAACATAAAATAAACTCGTGGTGAAATGACTGTGATTATTGTGAATGATTGTTTTTGCTCTTTTAAGTCGCTAATGTATTATTTATCATTTAAAAAAAAATCATAGTAGGATAGTCAATTTTACTGTTGGCATTCTGACACCCGCAGACTAATTGCCCCGCATCTCAGACAACGAAAAATAGGGGCGTCGCTGAACGAAATAAAAATACATTTTATTCGCCAGTCCACCTGGTTATTCGGCCATCAATCCTAATTAATTTTCCTTTGTTGGATTGGCCATTTCGACACCCCGGGAGCACCCTGGGGCGTCCTTGTGCACGTCCTTCTTATCGAATGTAAAATGCCTCGCGCACCCCTATCCCGGTGCGTTGCAACTGCCCTGGTAGTATCGCCCACCTCGCGCCGGAGAGAGCGCGAGCAGTTGTTCTCCGCAGGTCGCTGTGAGCGAGACGTCTGCTCCTCAGGATACAACACTTTGTTTTGAAGAAACCGATCAATAACTAAGAGCACGCGTGCGTTTTCCTTGGTATTTCAGCTCGTTTGGAAATAGCAAGATACTTTAAGGTAAATTAAAATACTTTTTTTTATTACAAAATGTTATCACCCGATAGGCTAGCCTATAGGGTTTTGTTTTGTGAATGTTGGGCAGCAGGTTTTTAACTGTTATTTTACTCACGTTGAGATAACCACATGGATGTTTCCTATGGAGTCTGATTATGTGCTTGTAGAACACATTGAACTATTTCAAGAAAATGTTTACATTGCACTAAGAATAGCAAACGTAGGGTGCAATGGATTTATTTCTATTTGCCTAAATGGGGAAATTTCAATTATTGCCATGCTTCAACCCGTCTCTCCTTGTGCGGTTCTTGAAATAATAGGATGTTTTGTTTATAAACAGTGACAACGTGGTTATATCTCCCTTAACCTCTGTGGCAATTTTAGGTATTTTGTGGACATTTTTCCCCCGGATAAAAGTGAATATAATTCCGAGCGGTTCCACGGTCCCTTTATGCCAACCGAGCTTTACTTTCTGCTCACGTTCCATCCCAGGATCAGAGGCATGTGTGGATAGCAGGAGCAGCTTGTGCCTGCCACATTAGCACTGTTTCAAACTTACTGATCCTGCCCATATGCACGGGTGTATTATAAGAACCCCATATGCCGTCAAGATGGAGAGGGGCTACGTTTTGGGACAGAACAACAAAGAAAAACATTCACAATCGGTCGGGCAGTTCAATTATTCTGCTGCGATCTCTGGTATAGGCTACTACTTGGAGCTTTTAAGTCCAGCCTGAGCGGTTTCATGGATTGTAATAAATAGCCTCGGACAATTCCTGTGTTTATGCATCTACTGTAGAGTGTCACACGCAAAGTAGATCAGGGGATATAGACGTGCCATTAGAGGCGAATGACTGGAAGCATTTAATTTATTTTCAAGAAACTGGATTTTACGCGCGGAACGGCCACTCTTTTAACATATCGCATACATTTTTTTGGGTCATATTTATTAATTAACGTTTTCTTTTGTGAATTCGGAGCGAATACACAACGTATGCTATGTGCTGAAGTAGTTATTTTAAAGGTTTACTTTGGAGTCGTTTTTTTCTTCATTTTATATCTATCAATGGGAATCATCACCCAAAGAAACACGACATATCGAAGAAGAAGCACGTCTAATAAGAAAGAATGATAATAATAAAATAAAATAAAATAAAAGTATATTTAATTGTGAGAGAAAAAAGTTTTCTCCTAAATGTTACCACAGTATGTTCCCAGAGAGCAACAGAGGGCAGTATTGTGCAGCGCTGATCCGCTGTAATAACACCTTGGCAGGTGCTATTGACGTTGTGCGTCATTTATCCTTTTCTTTATGACCTTTCACTCCACCGGGGACTAAAAGATTAAAGATTCTCTGCAAAAGCAAGGGCTGCATCCATTAATCATTTAACCAAATACGTTTTTTTATGGATACATCATGATGGATCAATGATGTCTGTGTGTGGTCTGTGTGTGTTTGGAATAAAATATACATCGGTGAACACAATGATATGCACAGCAAGCAAATGAGTTGCGCTATTGCGTTCAGGGAAGGTTTGAATAATATCCACATTTTAGAATAGTATGGTCACTGTGTTTTCAGTAAAACACATTATCAATGTATCTTCCGCCAACAGCATTTCACCTCCAGGGCATTTTGACTGCAAATATTTTTGAATCCTAGTTGACATAGTAGCATCTAGCAAAGTGTTTGTTTTTCACGCAATTGACCTTAAAACAAATGTTACTATTATGTATCTTTCTTTTTAAACAAGTTCTACAACCTGATTGCTTTTGTATTTTTCACCAAATTTCCCAGTGTTCTCAACATCTTTAAAAAAAAATATTGCGTTCATATTGTTCATTTTTTTTGTGTTGACTGCCATACTGCCATACCAGACTGGTTAGGCACTTGTCAAAACATTTTACAAGAGAACCCCACCCCTCTTTCTCCACTGATATTCATATATTCATACATTCACGTATAGGTTTTGTTTTGCTTAAATGCTTGTCTTATGCAACATTAACGCTTTTGTTAATCCAAAAGATGCTGTAGTTTCCCGGGTCGGTCCTTTCAAATGGAAAATGGGGTTTTCATCTTTGATAAACTTATGAGGGCCCTTGACAGGTCCCAACAGGGGGGAGGGGGGGGGGGGGGGGGGGGACACCAACA
>OOFB01005903.1:0-13508 GCA_900323305.1 Trachyrincus murrayi
AATGTAAATAAGTGAGCAGTCAATCAAGGTGGATAGATTGTGATATAAAACTGATTATTACTGTAAAACTATTACAATATATTAAGAATATCACAGAATTCTCTTCAGGATCAATAATGCTTTAATCCCTCTATAATAGCCATGCATCGGGATATGTGTGTGTGTGTGTGTGTGTGTGTGTGTGTGTGTGTGTGTGTGTGTGGTAGTGGTAATATGGATTATAGGCCTATAGGTCTATAAATGGGTTAATAACAATGGCCGAATCAATCAGACACATAGTAAAGCCGACAGACCGTAGCCTGGCCCCTCCTCGTAAAGATGGACCGTAGCTAGGGCCCTGCTGGTAAAGATGGATCGTAGCTAGGGCCCTCCTGGTAAAGATGGACCGTTGCTGGGGTCTGTCAGGGTCCCACCTGGGCAGATTTCATTTCGATAAATGAAATAATTTGGAGCAATGCATTGAAGCTGAATGCGTTGCCCTGAAAACTTGGGGCTCCACGCAGACCCCAAACATCAAGGGCCCTCGGGCATGAACCCTGTGTGCCAGTCCATAATATGGCCATGTCAATAACTCTGCAAATAAACCTAAATCAATACACTTTCCATAAATGAAAACAATTTGTATGGTATATCTACAAAGTTGTCTTCCAAGACTAGGGCGCTAGTTTAGCTCAGTGGTTACTTCCTACAACAAATCTTTCAGATTACGATGTTCTCTCCCGTTGCCGGGATCGAACCACGGGCGCTGTCTAGCGTTTTTGTTATTTTTACAATTTTAGACATAAGTCAACGTGGGCTACGACAGTGTGGTCGCTATTGACATGTGTGAACGTTGACTTGGTTTACTACATACGTGGATATAAAATATGCATGGCAAGGATTGGCATAGGTCTCCACATTTATAAACTAAACCAGCACACTTTCCACAAATGAAAATGCTTTTCACGGTGTCTATGAACCAAGTTGCTGCTTCGCTACCAAATAAAAGTCGTTTGTGTCCTTTATTTGTGACAAATAATAACAATAACCACTGTCTTTGCGCACGCTACAGTAGGCCTGGCTATATCTTGCCTGTCATAAAAATGCATTACAAATATTCTGGTCGAATCAGTTGGACTGCGCTGTAAACAATTGTGCTGGCGTTCAAAACAAAACAAGATTGAGTTATGAGTGTTGTGGTGAACATTTATGTTTTATTAGAGCACACTGTAGACTGACCCAGGATCTGCGTCTATACAGCTCTTCCGCGTCGGAACAACCGCGCATGCGCGGGTATTTGGTCTGTTGACAAATATCGGGGGAGGGACCACTGCGCTGTAAGTAGATCTTTGTTCACCCTGTTCTATTTTCACAATAATTTCATGATTTTTACTATAGCCTATTCATTTATTTATATTTTAATGGATATTTTGCGACTCGTACCGAAACCCCACCCATCATAAATCTATTCGAAAGAAAATAGCGTTGTTAAACATCTGCAGAAACCGCTGGGACCGAGTAGCATTGCATAGGATACTGTAGCAGTAGCCGTTTTTACAATCCAACAATGCTCTTAAATGTATTGTAGATGGGTGGATTCTTGACATAAGCCCTTCCGTATAGATAAACACTACGTCATTTATCGTCGCGTTACCAGCTATAAGTTAATTCAAAGCCTCTTCCTTTTTCTTTTCCAACTTAATGAACTTATTTTAGTCTGTCGCTCGAGTGAGTAAAGGTGGTCGCCTCATTCAAGACTGTCTGCAGACATGAAAAGGTAAGTAGGACAGATCAACAGTCGGTTGCTAATTATATGGCCGAAAACCATTAATAGTTTATTATAACTTCTTGGACTTTAGAGTTGTATGCGCAAATGTATTAATTTATCTTCCTATAGTCAACAGAAGAGCCCTGACCCAGATGGCAGTGTTTCCGTCAACGAAGAAGGTAAAACAAATGTACATAACATTTTATTTACTTCCCTACTTAAAATGTGTGTAATGATGCGTTGACTTATGCATGGCTTTGTGTGCAATCAGGGTCAGTAGCCACCGCCGAGGACCCCACGGCCATCGCCACTATTCAATCTGCGACCACCTTCTCTGATCAACCAATCAAATATCTATTCAAGACGGAAGGTGCAGGAGGACAGGTAAGACCGCTGGCAATAAATAAAAAAAGAATGCAAGTGTCTATAGTGTCTTGCTCAGGGACACCTCTGACACTTAGCTAGAAGTAAAGGCCCTAATATACTTACAACTAAATCGAAATTGCAGTGTTCGCATAGGCTGTCCAACTACTGTCGAATATGGCAATTTCAACAGGGTACAATATAGCCACTGTGATGTGTGGGCTGTTCGTTTAAGGACACAAGGAGTTTTCTACCATCTCCATGTCCTTTGGGTGCCTACTTGAGCGGTCATACAAATGTGCATAATCCCTCACAATCTCAGTAATCTTGCTTCAAACTGGTTAATCTTGAAATAAACAGAGTGGGACGCAATAGTCCATATTTTACAGAAACCAAATATTTACAGATTTACTGATGTAATCATTCACGCACACTTCGACATTAGAAGCCCAATGCGGTGCTTCGTTATGGCAATAGTCGGCCATTTTGTCTGTGCGAACACACCATTTTAGATTTTGTATCAAGTATATCGGGGCCTTAACGGAGGACATAACCGACAACCTTCCGTTCAGTTGCTAGGACGACCCACTCTGATATACACTTGAACTAACTGCTTTTGTTGCGGCTTCCTAGGTGACCTACCGTGTGATCCAAGTGTCAGATGGTCAGCTGGAGACTCAAGCGGATGGTGGGGCTGCTGTCAACCTGGTCACTGGCTTCCCTGCTGCCACACAGTCTGTCACACAGGTAGTGATAGAGAGGGAACCAAAGGGTTTATCAGCTCTAAAATACAATCACTTTATTTTCTGGAAATCCTGTCACATTAATAATGTTGTTCCGTACCCGAGTACACTTGCGTATCTACACACTCTGATACAGTAGGCGGTATGCACCTAGTTGGTTTGCGATCCGTCGAAAAGACACAAAAAAGAAGAAGAAGAGTACACTTGCGTCATCAGCAACGCAACATTTGTTTATGTTGTCGCTCCAGTGTAGAAAAGCGCGCCAATCGCAAGATCCCAGCCCATACAATGGAGTCGACCTTCGCACTATGCCGACTATTATTGATATTTTGGAGACAATGTCAAGAATGACGCTCTCGCCTGCCTTCCTACTTTTTCAGCTATGGCCGTGCAGTTCAGAGGATGAGATTGGCGTGCTGTATGCATACACAGATATGCAGAATACTTCCATGTTTTGGTACAGTAGTTTTCACACCTGATG
The DNA here is from genome assembly GCA_900323305.1 of Trachyrincus murrayi. Taxonomy (NCBI): domain Eukaryota; kingdom Metazoa; phylum Chordata; class Actinopteri; order Gadiformes; family Macrouridae; genus Trachyrincus; species Trachyrincus murrayi. Next base: position 3,335 of record OOFB01005903.1, read on the forward strand.
CGAACTGTACGCATGAACCGTACTCCAGACCACCTTTTCAAGTGGACCTGGGCACGGTACACAGTGTTCACACTAATCAAACGAACTGGACTTTGGGATCAAGTGTTCTCTGATCCGGGCCCCTAATGTGAAAGCGCCTGCAGTCTACATTCTTGGCCAATATTGATCATTTATATTTACGAGAGAGAGACAAAAAACGCCAATACGGATGACACAAGTTTCACCTGTGAGATGACAATGCACATCATTTTCATTCGACAACCTGTGTATATATTTTTTAATTCCAAGACAGAAGTTATAAATTATAAACGTCAAATGTCCGGATAGAAAAGCAAGTGCAATGCATCATGGTCTTCGGACATTAATAATAAAGTGTGTGTGTCTCAATGTCAGTGGATGTACCACAGAGCTTTATTGATGAATTAATATTGATAAAACAAACATTTCATATTTGTATTAAAAACACTGAGAATTGATATATGCAACCATTTTTGCAGCTGCATATAGTTTGTACTTTCCCAAATGTTAAACAGACACCCACAAGCAAAGGCTTTAAATGTTGGGCTGTACATAGCGCCTTGGCATTCAAGCGAACTATATAGAAGATAATAGATAATATAGAAGACATTAGCTGTAAAATATTAATATCAATATCTAATAAACATTGGCTTGCATGATGATGGGGGAAAAAACATCCTAGACAATGTTGTTGTCCATGCCAGCTGAACATGTCGGCATGTTTTAATAAATAATGGTCTCTTTCATTTCAGGCTGTGTTCTCTCAGTCTGAAGGGGTGGAAGGAGACGGTACAGAGACACAGTACACTTACTATCCTGCCACCATTGCTGATGCCACAACTGGCACCATGGTTACCACTGTACAAGCATCTGACACGTTGTTGGGTCAGACCACGCCAGCAGGTGAGTAAAAGGGGAGGGGAATATTCGATTGTCAACTACTGTTAACTACAGCAACAGCTGTGTGTACCTTGTATGTAAAGAGCCTTGTTTCACTCGGCCATTTGTGACTTGTGTAAGATATTTAATGCACGTTAGATGTTTCACAGATTCGTGGTGTGCCTTTTCTACACATGTACGCCTGTGCACTATTCTTTACAGGACAGCTGTATGTGATGATGTCACCCCAGGAGGTTTTGACCGGAGCCAATCAGAGGACACTTGCACCGCGCACACAGCCGTACATTGCGTAAAGTTCAAATTCGACAAGATTATATAGGGGTGGAACTAAGAATGTGAGGTAAGTTGATACACTGGACTCTAATGTCTGTTGTTCTGCAGAAAACAAGAGGCTCCCCGGGCGTCGAGGGATGAGAAAAGACGTGCCCAGCACAATGAAGGTGAACACTCCTCATCGGGTCCTCAACACCGAACAATGGATACATAGTTATAGCTAGCTACATGTTTAGGTAGATGATGACCCATGATTAACACTATTCGTGGGCTTTCTTACAGTTGAGCGCAGGCGAAGAGACAAAATAAATAACTGGATTGTGCAGCTGTCAAAGACAATCCCAGACTGCAACGTTGACTACACCAAGACGGGCCAGGTGAGCGTAAGTTATCACACCAATATTTCATTCACTTTGCAGATTTGGCTAAATATCCAATTACCCACCATCAAATACATTTGGTAGGGGACTAACCAAAGTTTTACAAATTTCTTGTGTTGCAATTCAAAGTTAATGGTTGCATAAATAAGGTGATATCTTGTATTGTGTTACAGAGTAAAGGGGGCATCTTGTCCAAAGCCTGTGATTACATCAAGGAGCTAAGACAGAGCAATCTTAAGCTCGGAGAAGACATTGGCACTCTCGATCGGCTCAAAATAGACAACCAGCTACTACGGCAGGAGGTACATGCAAGCTATGTTAAGGTTTTAGAAAATGGTGAACGCTATTGTAGTAGTTGTAGTAATGGTTATTCTCTGCATTGTTGCTTGTGCTCAGGTAGAAGACTGGAAGTCCAAGAACCAGATCCTGAGGAACCTTCTAAGGCAGCACGGCATTGTGGGAGCATCAAGCACTGACCCCCAGTGAGGAGTTAGAGGGCAACGGGTATATTGGCATATTTGACCATGTTTGGGCCAAATTAATACTTGAAATGCTTTCAGTTACCGTGAAAGATCTAGTGTGCATGAAATAGTATGGGGAGAAAACTAAGATCATTTTTAAATCCACATATCAACAAGAGACTGAAAGACTTGCCATGGGAATTCTGAAAATGTTACCTATAAAAAAAATACACCCCCAATTACAGTTTATGCATTAAATATGAAAACAAAGGATCAAATACACATTATCTAAACTTTAAAATGGATAAAAAATGTTCTTGAAGCCTTTAAATGCCTACCACAACAGATATGCTATGATGGTTTTGTCAACATTTAACAAGCTCTTATATGAACAATTTTCATGTACATGTTTTTCTTTGTCGTATCTCAATTCTCCAGAATGTTTTATTCGTTGTGGGTCTATTCCTTTTTTCTATTATTTTCAGTTTGACACTGATGTAAATTATGTCATCCAAGTAAAAGTTACCTGGCTTCTTTTGTATTCTATCACGAAGCCCAGCTGGAGACTAGATCAATTGCATTGCAACAATGTAACTAACTGAATGAAATGGTGTTTGTAAGCATTGCATTGTAGGACCCCTATGTATGTCTTTATAAAAATAAAAATGAATAACATGCAGTTTTGTGTACAGTACAACGTCCCATTTGAAACCCTTTCAAGTTATTGAAAGGGTTTAATATGTGCTTGAATAGCACATATTGAACTTGTTTGTCAGTTCAATATTTTTCCTCAGCTACATTCCGATTCAGATCCACAAAATGATGTGAATTGGGGATTCCAATTCCACTTCTCTGTTGTCATTATCAAATGTAATGCACACAGTAATAACTTGGGAGCATAGGAAAATACTCAACAGATACACAGGTATGCATGGAAACATATTCCCATGCACCCACATTTCATTTTGTAAATATTTATTTAGCTAAAACTAGCTTATTATTGCCTATTCATGACTGGAGATAGTCGATATAGATTTTGTTTTAAATATAGATTTTCTGCGGACCCCCTGTACCTGAGCGGGACACTAGGGGTCGCGGATCCCCGGTTGAAGACCAGTCTACTAAGATTACTGCCCCTTTAAGAAGATGCGTAGCTAACCTGAAGCGTCCTCCGTCAACAAAACCGCACGTTCCGTTGCTTTAACTGGAGCTACATTTTGATCTGCAAATATACAAGCAAGCTTCGCCAATGATTTGTATACTTCTAGTGGCTGGGCATGGCACCATTTTAGAGACACAAATAAAGGTAAATTAATCTAGAAGTGACTCTAGGTATTGGGTAACGCGAATAACGTGAATGGGTACAAAGTTCGGATACACGGTGTGCTGTGCACTGAGGTTAGCCCCATATGTTACGGAGTGTTGGATCACAGATGGGGTTATACACAAGTATGAGTTAAAAAGGCTGACTTTGCACTAATGGTCACCGAAGACCACTTTATAGACAATAATGTCATTGTGTACGAAATGTATCCCTAATAATCAATTTAATTTCAATGGATTTCCACGAAAAGCCTTTGTAATGTAATGCCCTTGTCATGACATCCCAGTTACTTATTAACACCACCACCTCCTGCGCCTCGTCCTCCCCCAAACATACCTGCCCGGCGGCCCCTATTCTAGAATGATGATACAGGGTTATACCGCCATCTGGCTGGGGTACCAAAGGCCCTGCTTCCTGGAATAGGAGGAAAGAAGGTCTTGGACTTTTGGTGGGAGACCGTCAACACGTGAGTTAAAACTATCAGGCAGCCACAAAATACATGCACCTCCAGGAAAAGCTCTGGTGACACTGGTTAAACTCTGCTAACCACCCTTCTCCTCCATTGTTCTAGACGGCAATTGTTCACTGAAGTCTATCTGGTCACCAATGCAGACAAGTGAGTGCAAATCCTTTGTTATGTTTCCCTTTTTACACTACTTGACTACTACCTACCTGAGAGGTTTGTTCACCTTTGTATATGAAGGTATAAGCACTTTGAGCGCTGGGCGACAGCCAATGACTTCCCAGTGGAGAATGTGATCAACGACGGCAGCACCACGCTGGAGGACCGCCTGGGCGCCGTGGCGGACCTGCAGCTGGCCATACGCAGCCGTAAGCTACAGGACGACGTCATGGTGGTACGATGGTGGTCTTTCTTTCTTTCTTTCACGATCTCTCAGGCTCACAGGCACATATTTCTCCTTAACGATGGCTGTATCCCACTAATGCCAAGCTTAAATTAGTCTGATTATATATGTATCTATACTATTACTGACTGTCCCTGGGTTCATTAAGAATTTCAAAACAACTCAATATATGATCAAGATGTTGTGTGTTCTGGAAGCAGATTGCTGGAGACATGCTCTGTGCCGATCAGAACTTTGATATTGCTCAAGTTATCCGCTTCTTCAGGTCCAAGGTAAGGTTTACACATTTATTTTACTTACTGCAAACCAGAGATTATGGTGCTTTTAATGACAAAAGGAGATAATTCTGCCATCTGGATTGAAGTTCAGACACATTTAACTTACATGCTAATGTTTTATCCATCACTACCAAATCGTCATTCATTATTCATTCATCGCCTCTATGCTTAAAATGCACAGGCTGCAGGATTCATCAAAAAGAGATGGGTAGGTTGGATTGTAATCTTCAGGTACAAGTTTGGAGGGCGCGTTTAGAATTGTCTAGTGTGCAATATATTATGTTAGTGTGTGTGTATATATATGTGTGTGTGGTGTGTGTGCGTGCACGTGTGTGTGTGTGTGTGTGTGTGTGTGTGTGTGTGTGTGTGTGTGTGTGTGTGTGTGTGTGTGTGTGTGTGTGTGTGTGTGTGTGAGTGCATGTGTGTGTGCATGTGTGTGTGCCTGCAGCCGGGAGAGCTAGCCATATACTATGAGTTGGAGGAAGGAGAGAAACCCAGCTCCAGGGGCATTGTGGAGGTGTGCCCGGACACTCACAGGTGAGAAACAAGCCTACTGAGAACACATCTGGGTGGACACCCCCCTACTTGATGGTGATGTCCCAAAGCACTCCATTATGTCTTTTTTTGTTAGTGTAGGTAGCACGTTACTGAATTGTAACCCAATCATATTTTAATTAAAGTGTTTTTATTGTCTTGTACACATTTGCTCTATTATTGTAATTGTGAAAGATGTGTTTTACACCAAGAACGACATTGGAAAGAGTACTACATGAAAGTGGAATGATGGTTATTGTGTGTCTGTAAGGATAAACCGCTTTCTGGAGAAGCCAGAAGAAGAGCTCACGGACTCACAGTTAGCCAGCGTGGTCTTCTACTGTCTCCATAGAAACACTTTATCCTACCTCTCTGAGTTCCTGAGTCTGAAGCCACAAGCCCAAGACAGGAGTTTTGGACGATTCTGGGTTTGTATGATGCAAAAGACTGACTTCATCACTGATTGTGACAGATATTTAATCTTTTGGTCCAAAACCGTTGCTTTCCCACATTTTAAGACTGACAAAAATTACAGAATGTGTATTTTCCCTCTTCAATTGCAACAGAACTGAATTGACTTAACAAACGTGACTCTCTGTAGGAGTGGCTCATCAATGAAAGGCAACTCCCTGTGTTTGGGATGAAGCTCCCTACAGGGTTCCAGCTCATTGGACAAGTGGTCAGTGAATTTGATTTCCCATTATATATTATAATAACTTGTTGATAATTGTTAAAATACTTTCCAGTATCTACATGTATATGTATTGCTTAACCCTACCTGGATATACATATGATTCCTGTTTCTCTAGACATGACTCTATGTTCTATGGTCCCCTGGTGTCTTAGGGACTGTCAGACTATACCAAGTGGCTTACTCATTACTCTGCCAAGCAAGAGGACAAACCTGCTAAACCAATCATACGCAGGTCATATGCAAGGTAAGAGTATATTGCACAGTACCTTTCTGTTCAAATGGATATCTTGATAAGCCCCCGATGGTGTCTGAGAGTAGAGCAAAGGATTAGGCTAGACAAGTATTTAATGTATGCAATATTAAGATATATAGTTTAAACGAGAGAGAGTCAGGCTTACAATCACAAATCACATTGTATTCATAGAAAGCATAAGGACATGCTTCTTTTTGTTGTTGATGGTACGGTAAGCATGGTTTGTTTTCTGTATTTATGGACAGGGTTGGATTAATGGGCAACCCCTCTGATGGATTCAATGGAAAAACCATCGCCATGGGCATCTCTAACTTCTGGGCTGAGGTTACACTGGTGGAGAGCCAGACTCTGGTACACACACACGCGCGCACACACACACACACGCATGCACGCACATACACACGCACACACATTTGATACATAATACTTGTCAGTATTATGTACAAGTAAGCAGCACAAAAAGTTACACACAAACGGGTGGGGTACCGTGGGGGGATTTAAGAGTTAAAAGCGGGCGTTCGCTTTAGAATTCTGAACGTCATAAAATTCTGTTATTTATCACATTACATGCAGGAAAACATTTGACTCAGTTTTGAGTCAAATGTTTTGTGCTGAAAGGGCGACGCAGCAAAGACCAGGATCGGATGGCAATTAATCAAACATATTTCTAGCTTCTTATTGGCTGGTCTAGCTTGTCAGCCCGCCCATAACATTAGTTCCATACCAGAGTTTTCGAGAGGGACCTGGCTGCAGACAAGATGGCGGACCTCCGCAAGAGGCACCTCTGCAGTTGTCAGTAAATCACATGACCTCAGCAGTGGAAGTTGGTCTTCTTAGTGTCGTTTTTGCGTTATCATCTGCATTGCGCATGTGCGTAGTCCACTCCACGTGTGGCATAAAAGGCGAGAAGACTTTACAGCGGTAAGATACAGTCTATTAAGGATCTTTTAAAAAGTTCAATGTTTACCGATATGGAGAAAATACATTTGAAAATGCCACGTGGCTCCAAGCATTTAACGTTTGTCTTGTTGTTGCAGGTCATGTAAGCACTTTTTAAAAATATTTGTGTAAATGAATCCTGAGTTTAAATTAGGTTAAAATGGATACCGTACTGTTGAGTACAAACAGTTTGAATCATGTTACTTTAGCTCGCCACAAAGTTGTCTAATGCTAACATTGTGAAGCAGAATTCACCAAGCGTTCATTGTTCACTCCCTAATAGGGAATGTGAGCTGTGCTAGACCGTTGTGAGACTGGTTAGTTTTACCCTACTGATGTGTTATTGCAATAATTCTTATTGCATGTGGGAAGTAGCTATTCTTGTGGCGGGTGGTTTGAGTCTTTACAGTCCGGAACAAAGGGTGTGTGTGATAGGCTGGATGGGAAGTGTAAAATACAGCATCTCATTATGATTGTAACATTTAGAAGTAAGTGTGCCTTATGACCTATTGTCATGATAAAGGATGAAGAGTTTTGGGATGTGTGATTGCTAAACTTGTTATATGCTGTGAAATGTATCTGTGTGTTAGAGCAATGGAAAATGACTGAAATAAAGACCTTTGGGTGAACTGTGGTGACCCGATGAGTCCGGCAGGCCCATATTGCCCATATTAGGAGGAGAGGATGGAAGAGTCACTGTCTTTCATCAGTAGCTCACAGGTTCTCCCAGTTAGGCATAGCCTATTCACATTGTTTAAGAAATTGTTTATAAGAAATTGTTTAATAAATACATTTCATTTAAAATAAAATAATAATTTAAAAGAATTGGTGACTTTTTAAAAACTTTCCGCTGCTAAGGTCACGTGATTTAAAAAAACAACACTAAGAAGACCAACTTCCGCTGCTGAGGTCACGTGATTTACTGTCAACTGCGGAGGTCCGCCATCTTGTCTGCAGCCAGGTACTCGAGTTTTCGGGAGTCAATCTAACAATCTGATTTAAGCTAATTGAAAATAAAATTGATTTAAAAACAATCAGTTGGTTTGAGTTTTCATTATTATTGTCATTTTGTTTAAAACAGGTAGGTAGCTCCCGTTTCGCAACGTTTCTCTGCAACAAACTATCGACAGGTAGACCAGTATCAAACAATTAAGTCTGAATTGAATAAACATCCCATTGCTACAGTAGTACGCAAAATGGCCCACGTTATGAAGAAAAATGCAGTACAGTTTGCATTATTATTTACAGTTCGGGATTATTCCTTCTCCATCCAACCCAGAGCTACCTCTCTTTACTGCGTTGTTGTCTTGTTGTTCTGTTCTTGTTCATGAATGTATTTTCAATCAATGTAATTTCATAATGTATTTTAATGCATACTTTTTTATGAATCCAGTTTAAATTGTAGTTTATGCTCTTCACCTGTAAGTCTACTCTAATATAATATATTTGTTTGAAAATAAAACACTAAATTCCATATACCCAGAAATCTGTCTCCATTCAATATGGGTGGGGGAGGGGCGATGTACTGCCAAAGTTAACCCTGAGGGGGCGCTAATGGAAAAATGGTTGAGAACCCCTGATGTAAAGCGACTACCCATAATTGCAGATACTGAGTAGTAGTTAGCTACCTGCTTACGTCTTTGACATACCCATCATCTGGAGGCCCCACACTGCCAGATTTTGAACATGGCCCAGACTACCAAAAATTAAAGCCAGTAGCTGGCACCTATAGCCTAGCTGTGGCACACACACACACACCAAATGGCCTACTTGCCAAGTATGTTATACAAAGGCGATGGCTAATTGTAAGTCTGTTGTGTAGGTTCTACTGCCTCATCCGCTCAATGACCCTACAGAGTTTGGAAGCCTGCAAGATCTGTTCTGCATCAGCAGGAAGGAAGGGTTGGTATTAAACACTGCTTTACGGTACACCATGTTGTGTTCACACTATTTCAAATGTCTTCATCTAAATCATAGATAATACACTTTATCTGTACAGCACCTTTTAATAACGTTCATTACAAAGTGCTTTACGTGATAATGATGTATGGTAGAACACCAAACGTGAGGATAAAAGTAAGACAGATATACAAATATAAGTAAAACAAAATAAAAACATACATGAGGATAAAAAGTCATACTGTACAAACCCAGCATACAAAGAACAATCTTTTATGTCCTTGTCTTGATGGACCAATGAACAACAAGAGACAAATTGTTATGTAGAAAACACATCAACACTATATCATCCAGTTACCAGTTACCTACGTAATGCATCACATGTCAACCAGCAGACCATGTCATTTTATTTCATAGATACCTTGGAGGTCTCCGGCTGCTGCAGGCGACCTGTAAGAAGTTCTATCAGTTCTGCTCCAAACAAGGGTGAGGATACTGCTCTCACCTTATACATGCTCCTCAATGATTTGTGTATACAAATAATCAACTCTTCATGTTTCAACCCAATCATATCTTCCACATTAAAATGTTCATTGATTAACACATTTGTTGACAGTTGTTGCTGATTACTACGGAAGCCCTGAAAGGCAACATATATGACAAATATGATTGGAAGTTGGGAAGTTGGGATTTTCCTAAGTAGGCCTACATGATGAATTCATTATGGTGAAATGGCACAATTCCTTATGTGGCTGAAGTGGGTCACTGTTAAGGGTCATCAGGGTTCTGTGAGATTCAAGAGAACATACGGAAGTCCACTGAAACAGTACGGTGAAAACCTCTGGATCATAGAAGTCATATGGTCTGGATCAACCCGTATCCCGTATAGTAAAACGACCTATGGGCTGTCGATTGTCAGTGAGGCTCAGACTGTATGCGGGGGCTTTATTTCTATGGTCTCCTTTTGCCAAGCCGAGGCAGACGTGATCTGTAATATGTATATATCGGTCTGACTTTATAGATCCTTTTCTTCATTGTGGAACAGTCATTAAGTACAGCTTTTGCTGAACTGAACAAATCAAATCAAATATATTATTTTTAAAAATAACACAAAAAGGATATATAATCAGCAGGTCTTTGTAGATGTGTGGTTATAGCAAGAAGGAAGAAGGATGTGGATGAGTTGTACGCTAAGCAAATTATCTCTCACACACACACACACACACACACACATATTGTGTCTGTTTATTATTCACCATCCATGCACCGAGTGCATCACACACATCCAAGTGTGCAAGATGCATTCACCCCTTCGACCTATAGAAGACACATCTAACTCCTTCGACCTATAGAAG